>CAJNDT010006069.1:1255370-1540352 GCA_905221615.1 Symbiodinium sp. CCMP2592 | reverse complement strand
TTATGATCTTTCTCAGGGTGGGTTGGGTAGCCATCGGCCCTCAAAACCCTGTAATTGCCCTTTAAAGTAACCTCAAAACCCTAAATACCTTTAAATGCCTTGAGGCCGTATATAGATGTTCTTTTCTCAAGGGGGTTGTTGGCGGCTCAAACCCTGCCCGCACCAAAGCAACTCCCCGTAACCAGCAGCCTCGTGTCGGAGCCTCGTAGACACTCCTTGCAGGGCCAACCTGCCATGGAAACTCACAGGCGGTGTTCTTAAGGTAGAACACCAAATAACTACCGATACTATTTATTCGGGTTCCTAATTCAATCTGTTCAGACTGTTTTAAAGAGATCCAAAACCCCATTCTAATGATCACGGCCCTTGTATGAGGTGCTTCCTTCACCGAAGCTATAGTTCATAGCATGAAGAATCAAACGTTGCTCACAGGCATGAAATCAAATTTCCTGCTCCCCTATTCCTGTTTAGGGAAATATTTAGTAGGGCTTGGATAGGTACCCTAAACCATAGGCTCCAGGTAGAGAAAGGCCCGCAACGTTGGGCTCTTTGAATCTCACTGCTCTGAAGGTTTCATAGGCTTTAAACTCCTTTTTGGGACCCCACAAAAATAAACCATAAACACCCTAAGCCCTAAACCCTCCACACCCTAAACCCTAAACAACCCCTAAACCCTAAACCCTACCCTTCTTTCGGGAGCTTTAGGGTTGGGAGTGGATTTTCTGGCTCTATGAATCTAGGCATCTCTAGAGTCTGCGATTTCGAGTCTCTGTTCTTCGCCTTTGGGGTTTCGCTGAGTTCGATACTACCGCCTTTTGCTTGGTGGTGGTGATGTGTGGCTTGGTGTGTGTACAAGTGCTCATGAAAGATATTATTAGGGATCGGATTGCTGCTGGTAGCACCTCAGCAGCGGACTTTCGGAGGCTTGTGCCGCATGAGTTTCGGGCATTAGAGTTTAGGGCTTTAGGGCTTACCCTAGGGCTTCGAGTATGCAACTGTTACCTACTTGCATGTCGCCTAACACCGAAGTGTAACTCTCCTGTACCAGGGGTTTACAAGCCCTGGGGCTTAGGGTTTAGGGCGAACACAGATGACGAAACTCAATTCCTCTATGTAACACAACATCCACCCTCGGTTGTGATTTTGGGTCAGATCTACTTCATTGAAGTTACCGAAACCTAGCCGTAAACTTGCTCAAGCTTTGCACCACTGTCGAGCGTGTATAAATATGAAGCCCCGAATGCTTAAGTATGTGACTTGTAGCCCTGCCACTTATTTGGATTTGATTCGTCAGTATCTTCTACGTTACTATTTAGTCCGTATACCATAACAGTATAGTTCGATCTAAACCGTGAGCCCTACATCAACATCCCTGGGCCCAGCGTATGCAGGCAAGCATGCAGGCATGTATGCATGCATGTATCTTTTGCGAGCACTGGAAAGTTGGAACATAGATTCATGCAGCATAATTAGTACTGGGAGTTCCCATATACTTTTCGTTTGCCTTAGGTACATCAGTCAGGATCAGCATGATGATCTTCCAACTTTATGGCTTCTATATTATATGTCTGAAGCCATGCCTCCGAATGGAGGACGCAGCATCCCGCAGGCGCAAGAACAGAACTGCCTCATCTAGCTCGTAGACCTTCCGAAGCTCTACTCGGGCGAGGACTTGGGGTATAGGGTCGGTTATGCAAGGTTTACGGCCTGGTTGTAGGACTTAGGATATAATTACAAGGCTTGTGATTTAGGGGATTCGCATTAGGATACAACGGGCTAAGGATTTGGACTTAGGACATAAACGGCTCGGGAATCAAATTAGGGTGTCGTATGTTGGACAAGGTTTTAGGGTTAGACTTAGGGCTTAGGATGTGATCCTAGAGCCAGGAGTCCAGGTAGCTGACAATTGGAACCTAGGAGTGAGACTCGAAGTCCTACTACAGAACAGCTGTATCAAGCCACACTACCGGCAGTCCCTTGCCTGCTCAGTTCGAAGTTCCATTCAGCGCACCATCAACACATATCAACACCGGCAAAGCTTGGGCACTGCCGTGGAACAGTTAGTTAGCATTCAACTGAATGTTAATCGAGATGATAATGACGGTAATAATAGCCCTTAATATGACCCCAAATATACACGATTACAGGTGGCAGCGCCCAAGGCACAGCCGAACAATCCGTGCTCCCAACTCCGTCAAGCCACTGCGAACAACTACCAAAGCCCGAATCGAAGTGGTGATGCCGTTGTTGTCTCCATATTTCCTACCTAGAGGCTCATACCCTACCCCCGTTTCGGGTATACCTAGTTATATGGCTAGGACCTGTTATTTCAAAAAAATAAGCGCCCCAAAAAGGGTAGGGTATGAGCCTCTAGGTATACTGCAATGCCACCCCGAAAGCCCCCAGTCCCTGGTCTAACTATGGTTGGTACATAGCTACCTGGTATTGTACTATGTAATGTCATACATATATATATATATATATACACATACATAGAAGCATATAACTAGTGGGTAATTATTGTAAATCATACTATGTTTTATTCCAATACAAGTTTTATTCCAATACAAGTCGTCTCCGGCCTCTTTTCCCAGCGCCGCCTCACGTCTCCGCGCTGCCTCGAGGACCCGCACCAAACGAGCAGCGCGCGCTGCAGCTGCAGTTCCCGCACCTTGCAGGGAGCCCAGAATCCCCTCAAGCAAGGAATTTTGCCTTGCCGCCCCTACTCACATAGCCTTAGCTATTTATCTGGGTACCTATCTACCTGTATACGTATGTATACAGATATACTGTGACTAGTACACATACGAGTACTAATACTAATGTTACTAATGCCACTACCAACAATAATACGAGTACGAATAGGGATACGGAAACGGATACCAACACTAACATCATAACACTAATAACAGTAATAAGCACAACTGTAACATAACATGACCAATAACAATGATGTAAATAGCAGTACTAGTAGTGGTAATGTTCTCTGCGTGGGGGATTGATCTCGACTAGGTTGCTGCTCTCCCCACCAGAGCTGTAATGAATGTAGGTGTGGCTGGCTTGCACTCTCCACAGACTGGACCCTGTCTCTCTCTCACTTCCACACGTGCAATCCTATGCAGGCAGAACCGGCGGCCGATCCTTTTGCACTCACTGCCGGCGGCGGTTCGTCTGTGCAACGGGATAGCTCTGGTTGCTCAGGATAGAAGACACTTATAGCACTTAGCTATGGGCATTGACTTGAGCCAAACGTTGCGTGGGCGGTCACATAGAAAGGTAAAGATGAGGGACGCGTAGCGTGCCCCCTTTAGAGTCGAGGGACGCGTAGCGTGCCCCCTTCTCTTGCACTTTACACGGTATTGCTCACAGCTCTTATAGTGACACCTTAGAACTTGACAAGGCATCGCAGTCCGTTCGCACCCCCCATGAGTTGCGTCTCCGACGCTGCTCACCCGGAAGATGGCACGATAGGACAACAGAAAATGTTCCGCCGCAACGTTGACATTGAAAAAATCAGAGCTTTGCATCCCAATTAGAAACGTTGTGACACTCATCTACGTCAGTAACGAACCCCTGAAATGGCAAACGAATCAGGCGTCACCGAAGAAAGAAGCATTCGCGATGGCATTCCATGGGCGAAGCTCAGAGGTCACGAACTGATAGGCGAGGAAGACCAAGCGTTGATTCATCTCCATCTTCGCGTGGTCGCAGGCTCGCGGTCCCAGGGCCGGAGGTTTTCCTCTGGATACTGTTCCCTTTGCTTTCCTTTGTCCTTGCCTTTGTTTCGGCCTTTGCCGGCGGTGTAGTCATTGTAGGTGTTGGCGTTCCAGCCTCCATGCTGTTCACCTCCGGCTCTCTCACGCCCCTTTGAAGGTCCCTTGGCCGAAGAAGCGCTTGCACGTTCCTCCGTAGTGACAGGCGTGTCCCGGATGGAAGTACCACCTGGAGGGAGATAGTCAGCGGCCGAAATGTGGTGTAGGGCTTCAGTACGCTTGGTCGTCGGGTTTTGCTGTCTCTCAGCCTTGGATCTGTTCCATCTGTCCATGAAATGCGCAGGCATTTGCACATTGTGGTCCACCAGCAATCCAATGGTCTGGACTGAATGATCGGCATGAGTCAGCAGGATACCGACGGGGTCCATGTACAAGAAGTCCACCGGTCCAGTTGGCGTTGGTCGTAGCACTGAGAATTGTTGGTGTCCTGTCACCATCGGAATCACCTCGCACAGGACGTTCAGGCAACAAAAGTGCATAGCCTTCACATCTTCATCCCTGTTGCTCTTCAAGTACGTAGTAGGGTTGAAGTTGTCCCTGCCAATTCCCATCATGTTGGCTCCCCGTGTAAGCAACGAAAGCATCTGATTCGTCCGGAAGCGCTTCAAAGTGTAAGTCCCGTTGGGATCGTACTGCTTGAGGTTCTCAGGCTCCTTGGCAAAGCGAATGATCTCCTCATCAGTCACATCCCTGCTCACACCCGTCTCTCTGTCCACTACAGCCAAAGATCCCCACTTTCCGAGCACATCATAGCGTTGGCCAAGTGCGAAATTCTCCTTCATCTGAAACAACGGCATAGTAGCCCACTTCGCGAATCCTGACCAAGCCTTGTAGATGGTCCTGCATACCACGAAAGCCATATACGAAAGAGCGACCATGTTGGCGTCAATGCAATGGGCATTTCGCTTCCCTGAGTAGTAGGATGGCTGCATGGCGGTACGTGCAAGTTGTAGCTCAGGATCGATGTTCAAAGACTGGCCGGCGATGAGGACGGGACGGCGTTCCTGTGCAACTGCATCTGGTACTGCGTCATCAAAGTCCTCGCCTGGCTCTGTGTCCATTTCTTCATCAGGTTCCTGTTCTGGATCGTCCTCCGCGATGACAGATGGTTCTGGGATTTCCTCAGGTTCCGCAACGGTCTCTACCTCCATGGCTTCCTGCTCCTCTCGGCGCCTCAGGCACTGCTGCTGCCGCGGCTTCCATTGTCTGAGCAATGAAGTCACTGGGGATCTCCGTAGGAGTCTCCCGTTGTGGAGAACCTTGGTAATATCCGCTAGAAACGAACTGTGACCAGCAAGACGTGCATCGGGAGAAGCATGCTGGAACGATGTTGTAGCATGCCGGGCACACCCTCATTCTCCTTCCATCCTCGTCTCTGCGTAGGTCTTCGGGTCGCCAATTCTTGATGACAAACTTGATCCCTTTGTCCATGTAGTGATGCCGAACCGTGTTCTCCCTGTGGGACTCCAGGACAGTCGTAAGGTCTCGAATGATCTGCTCCTTGCTGGTGTCGTGGGGTCCAGGAGGCATCTCGCAAAGCAATTCCATGATCTTGCTTGGCGTTCGGTATCTCTCGAACTCAGGAAGCAAAGGTGATGCATTGTAGTCCAACACCATCTCTTTCTCCAACCGTTCATCGTAGATCTTCTCCACCAGAGCGAAAGAGTGTGTATCTTGAGGATTCGGGACGCAAAACCATACCTCCTTGACGAACTGGAACGGTATCGTTCGGCCAACGATCATGATGCCGCTGTCTGTGATACGTCCATCTTCTCGTGCAAGGTCCTGCGATGGGACATGGAGGACCGCCAGTGGCATGTGCTTGGCATCTCGTCCATGTACCCGCATCTTGGTCGTCGCATTCCGGTGATCGAACGGTGCAAACACCCCCCAATAGCTGTGGAGTCTGCCGCCTTGGTTGCCTCGAAATTGGCGCCTATGGTCGAAGTCCCCGTCGGGGTCCTCCGAACCAGGCATGATGCCTTGCGTGACAATGGAATCCAAGTTGCGGCATGCCGTAGCGTGGAACGCGCCTCCAAGACGTTGCAAGAGGGTCATAGATGGAGATATTGCGAACCTGTTCTTGTCCAACTGAAGCAAATTGTTCTGGGGATCTGAGTGCGCAGAGTGACCACTTGTAGCCCGAACTGCCCATGGCTTCACCCAGCCGTTGCAAACGTTCAGGTACCTCTGGCTGTGCCGGCAACGATCATTGTTCTGGATCTCCGTGATCTGGTCAGGAATCGATACCAACATGTTCGAACCTGCGGATCCAAGAGTTTCCACGCCGGGGTCCTTCACTCTCACTCCCAGGAACTGCAACCGAATCTTGGCCTTATGGCGTTTCGTGGCTGCGAGCATGTTCCCTTGGAACAATAGCTGAAGTCTTTCATTGTACACTCTCTTCCTCTGTTGCTCATCGGTCCTTGAGACCGCTTCGGTGATGCGTCTGCTGTCATGGGTCCATAGTTGCTCATGCCTCACCAAGTCCTCGATCAGCACCCACCCTCCTTCATCACATCGAATGACGCTGCTGAATGCCACCTGGCACCTGTTGTCAAGCCATTCCGAGCCTGGGCGCCTGGCGATTCTGTGACGCAGGTCAGATTGGATGCATGATAGCGCCCAATCCGCGTTTATTCTGCGATGACGGGTGATGTTGCGAAGGACAACTTCGTTCACGATGTCCCATCGATTGTGGATGAAG
This sequence comes from Symbiodinium sp. CCMP2592, assembly GCA_905221615.1. Classification (NCBI taxonomy): domain Eukaryota; class Dinophyceae; order Suessiales; family Symbiodiniaceae; genus Symbiodinium; species Symbiodinium sp. CCMP2592. The sequence goes on along the minus strand of CAJNDT010006069.1, from coordinate 1,533,872 downwards.
CTTGCACCCTTGGTTGGGATCAGGTCGAGAATCCCGCACCGGATTGGCCTTCCGCCGCCGATGCATTCGTAGCCTGCATTGGTGTAGCCCTGAATGGTATCATCATAATCAAAGCTAGGACGGTCTCCTCGTTGAGGTAGGCGTCGGTCGCGATGGTCCGAAAGCTGCTCAATGAGGTCCACCACCCGCTGGCTATTCTCTGGTCCCAAGTCCTGCAGTGGTACGCCACAAGCATCGTGTAGGCCCCGACGGTTCTCCACATCCGTGCAGAGATTGTGTTTGTTCTCATAACGGATCAAGACCACATCACCCCGTACGGCTTCGCCTCCGCGTCGCGGTCGGGCTTTGGCCTTGGGTCGTCGGTCCGAGGATGCAACACTCACATGGTCTGTGGTGTCAACGTCCATTGGCTCAGCCTCTTGTGGAGGTACTCGACGTGGATATCGAAGAAGGCTTTCCTTGATGATCTGGATGCCTCGAAGTACCAGATCCCGGGTCGCAGCATTTTCCGTGCAATTGGACAGATGGTGTTGATCACTGCCACAAGCGATACAGAACGTGAGGCGATCGCTTCCGACCGACATTTCGCCCTGAGCGAGTACTCCCACGTAGTCCTGAAGCTGCGCGACAAATCCTTCACGAATCATCTGCCTGGGATCAGGGCCTTCTGCACCTTGTTCTTCTTCGGGTTGCGCATCCACATCTACATCTTGTGCAGGTATTGGTGGAGCAACGGAGAACCCTGGATCGTCCGTGACGTTGTCAGCGGCCTGTGTCTCGTCGGTTCTCGCAATCTCTACGGGGTAGATATCACCATCGACGATCACTGTGAAATCAATCACGAGGTCAGCGGACATGTTGTTGACGATCTCAGCGACTGCTTCATTCTTCTTGGGCGGTGTCCTTTTGCGTGGGGAGTCAACCGTGATCAGCTCGATAGCTTCGGCCGACGCGTAGCGGAAGAATGATCTTTCGATTCCCCTCACGCACGCATTTGCTCCCTCAAGGCCACCCCAATTCGGAAAATGACTTGGGTGTCTCATTGCAATTGTAAGAAGCCCGAGCGCCAGCTCCACCGTGTCACCCAGGAGTTCCTCCTTGGGCAAGGCTGACCCTCTGTAGCATTCTTGGCGCTCCTCCGGAGTCAAAAGCATTCTCATGAAACCAGCATAAGCGCAGTTCCCGGCATCGTAGTAGCAGATGTAGCATGTCTTGCCTTCGGAGTCGTATCCTCTGTCCCATGCCAACTGTTTGGCCTTTCCCCATGCCGCGTACTCGATGGCCTGACTGGCTGTGATTCGGAGACCACCGTAGTGAGAAACCGTCTTGCCAATGTCTTCGTAGACCACTTCCGCACAAGCTTTGAGGAACTCCTTGATGTCCATGCGAGGGTCCACAAATTGAAGCCTCAGGTCATAAAGGTGCTTTGCGCAAGCCAAGGTGTACTTCTGGGACGCGACCAAGTCATTGAAGGAGCCGATTTGATGCTGCATCTTCAAGGCTGAAGTATGCGCGCACCCAATGCAGTGTCCAGGATACCCGTTTCCAGTCGGCTTGAAGAAGGCCTGTGCGTAGCACTCAGCCAACTTCATTGCGTCACATCCAGGGCAATAGAACGTTCTCCCTTTGACATAGCCGGTGTTCGGGGTCGCATAGGTGTCGATCCGGAACCAGTAGTGCCTGTTGTCGTAGTAGGCTTCGGGGACGGTCATGGCGATGTCAAAGTCCTGCCAGGTGACTGTGGACGATTCAGCGACCGTGTCACCCTGGGCACCCGACCTGATCTGTTGCTGCTGTTCTCCCGTAAACCATGTCTGCGAAATCTTGGTGGACGTCTTGACTTCACTCTTGTCCTCCCAAATCTCGACAAGCGACGGGTGAGCGACTGAGTCGGCGCGGACAGTTTCGTCCCATGAGCGAACTTTCGATGCCTCAACAAAGCACGTGGATACCATCTTCTCGCAGAACAGCTGCTTCTCGTAGATAGCGAAGCCCAATTTGAACCTGACCCGATTGTCCGGTGCTGGCACCTTTTCGGCTGACAGTGTATGCACGCCTGATGACGCATGTTTCATCTGGCTGTACATTCTTGACCAAAACGAAGATCCATGAATCACCACGCATGCTCGGGCTCGCAACTCCAGTTCAATATACATTCCCAGCGCGTGGAAACCGTTGAACAGAGAAGCTTTGTGCTGAAGGTAATTGCTAGCTGCTCCAACGAACCGTAAGTCGTGATTGATGTTGACAATTGGAGGGCGCGTGGTACGCTTCCCTGCCGCAATGATAGGGTCAACGTACGTGATCTTGAGCTGTCGCTGCAAGTCAGTGCGAATTGCTGCTCCGTCTCCGACCTCACTCATCGGAAAGGACATGTTCTCGATGAGGATTGCCTGGAGAGACAGATGGTAATGCAATGTGACGGTTGCAAGCTGCTCTTCAGTCAAGCCATCCAATGTCGCATTCACAGATTCCAACGATCCTTTTGTGACTTGGAAGTTGTAGTTGGCACCTGCGGTGATCGACGGGCTCACAATGTAGATCTCGCTCCATCCATGCATGCCGAGGTTCTCTCTCACCGTGTGCGTTGATCCCCTGGTCCTTGCAACCATGTCAAAGTCCTGGACGAGGATTGTGCACTGAGAGCGCATAGTCGCGGCATCAGGTTTGCCACCCATACCCAAACTATTGCGAAATCCGTTCAGCGTGTTCATGGTGTTGATCCTTGCTTCTTCCGGAATGTCATCGTTGTCGACAAGATCGCTGTCTGCCTCGATCATCACTGCCGAGGTAAGCATCGGAGGAGAAGGAAGATGCACGCATGATACCAATGCCAATGCATGGTACAGCCGTGAATACATCCGTAACCACACCTTTGTACTCAGCTTCACGTAGACCTTCAGGTTGAGACCCTTGTCATCATTTTGAGAGACGGAACGGATCCTTGCCAAATAGGTCACCAGTCTTCTGACGTAATGCTGAATCGGTGTGGTCCCCACGTCGTGGTTGGCCACAAACTTTGGCGTCTCATCAATGGTAGGTGGGTACTCGTCTTGATCACGGGTCGTCGTCAGCAAGATCGAGCGACAGCCCTTCTCATCGATGTTGACATAATGGTACCAACTTTCCTGAGCGCCAGCGGGGATTGGAGCTTCCTCCCATGTCGGTTGCGATGGTTCCTCTTCCGGTTGCGAAGTCGGTTGTTGTGGAGGAGGTGCCGCAGAAGATGACGACGCCGATGCCGTTGCCTCGTCCGTCCTTGCCCTCTTTGGTCCGTGGCTAGGGGTGGCTCGAGGTCCGGCAGCGGATCCTTGCGATTGTTCCGGCGTTCTTCCATGCTCAGGGTGCACGATTCCTTCCGGTTCGAGGTTGCTTGCCGTAGGCATCGCAACTCTCCCCGTTGAGTATACCCAGCTAGGATGCCGTTGAAGGTTGGGCGGAAATAGGCCATCATCTTGCATAAGCGGATTTGGTGCCCTCATCTGTTGGAATTCCGCTTCCCATATGCCCAATGTGGCGCGTTTGGTAGAGCAGTCGACCACGTACCCAGATTCAACTCCGCATTGATTCCAGGTGTAGCCACGGAACGCATCCGGCAATTGGAAACCGTTCTTGTCCTGAGCTGCACATACGGCATCCACATGGTACTTAGGTAAGCATACGTGGTGTAGTCGGAATCAGGGAGCACGTCGTTAGACCATCTGTAATGCGGGAGTCCAGTTTGTGGATCAATCCATGATACGTAGGAATGAAGCACATGGAGACAGACACTGAACGCCTGGAGTGAGTTCATCGCAAAGGCGAGCGGATGTCCCATGCCTTGAGGCAATGTGCGCATCATCAAAGCCAGCTGGTGAACGTTGATTGGCGTAGCGCCATCGTTGCCCGCTGCACATTCCTGGTTGTAGGTCCGAAGCCCATACCCAGTGTGCTTTGCGAACATGTACATCAGCTTGCACACCCTACATAACGTAGGCTCTCCCAACAGGTCGGATTGGTCAGGTGCTCTGCCTGACATAGGCAACTTGGCCTGGTAGGGCGTCTCCACGGAATTGATGAGAACGGCGAGATTGTAGTACACGTCCGCGCTGACGATGTTCCTGGTTGCAGTGTTCAAGTCAAACCGAACTTGTTTTCTTTCCTGTTCCAGTTCAACCACAGCCAACTTTGCATCATCGCGGATCACTTCCTCATCCACCATAAATCTTGTGATGGCATGAAACTTCCCTCCGTAGTCAGCAACAATGTGTTTGAGACCTCCACCAAACTTGATGACCATGGCGAGTATCTCCCCATAGGGTTTGTCCATGTACTCCTCCGGGGCAGCAAATAAGCAAGCTTTGAGGATTTCTCGGACTCGAATGGAAAGATCCCCTCCTGGCGACAGATTTGCACACGTGAACAGCAAGACCAACGGAGGTGCTTTGAAAGCTGCCCATGTGCGAATGAGATCATTGTCGACCACTTTGTCTTTCGTAATCTTTGGCGGGAGCGAAACGCTCTGCGACGAGTCCTCAGAATACATCTGCAGAAACTTGTGGAACTTCAGAAACGTCCGCATCATCCCACCAGAAGGGAAAACTTCTTCGTGGTCCACTCCCTCGAAGGCCAGCTCGTAGGCATTGTAGCTTTCAGCCATGGCTCGGGGTTCGGTCCTTCCTCCGTAGGAGAGAAGTCCCTACACCCTACTCGACTTCACGGTTCCGGGTTCTCCGTAAGAGGCACCCTTCCCCGATCCGTCTGGTCAGACCTTAGTTGTTCCTTAGTTGGGGCTGTCTAATAGCCCCTTCATCAGCGTCTACACACTGATGTTGCTGCCATGCAATGTCCTCAGATACATGTGCATCGTGACTGACACTGACATGAGCTCGAACAAGGCTGCGAACATTCCTCGCAATCGACTGCCATGATACATCAATGCGCTGCGACAAACTGCTCTTCGATTCGTGGTCCAAGCAATCATCCATTCTCACCATCAAACGTTCCGCTTCAGGCATGTTAGAGAACATGATCCTGCGTCCACCACCATCGCCACCAGCACCAACATGGTCATCAATCTTAACCTTCGTCACCTTGCCACTTGAAACAAGAGCATGCAACTCTGGCCAAGACCAACATGAACATGAAGAAGGCATGTCAAGCGAAAAATAGACGTCGGAAAATTCCGCACACTTCTTCAGCAGGCGTTTGAGAGATTTCAAGACACTTCTGAAAACCTTGTACTTCCCACCGGAACGTTTCTCACCCCCCACGCAAGCCCCTTCACTACTTCCAGGACCAGCACCTGATCGCAAAAGCGATGCCACGAATAGCACAGGTGTGCGCAGGTCATTCCGGCACGCATCCTTCATCGCACCGATAAGGCTGTCCTCATCGGCCTTAGAGCCAATCAGCTCCTTGCAAGTTATGCGAGCGCATCCCTTAGTGGGCTTAGGCACGGCGTAGCCATTGCCCAAGCCACAGAGGTCAACAATCATGCGGTCTGGCTTTCGTCCACCAGCCTTCGACGGCATGGCTACCAATCTCCCATCGCCCGTTGCCTGAAATTTCAAGGCTTTAAGCAATCTCCTGGAGATTTGGCTAGTCAACTCGCATTTATCAGATCGATCCTTAGCGTCCGAATCGGTCATGTGCAAATGTTTGGACGAGCACACGTCAGACGACTTAGGATGCAACGCGACGTTTGCGGCAATGTACTCCCATTCATCCTTGCAGTAGCCGAGCTCAACGGCGGTTCCGGGAGATACAGGATCCCGAAAGGTATAACGTTGCCCGTGAGTGCATCCTTGGATCTTGATGCTCTTCCACATGGCATCTTCCTGAAGTCCCTTGTACTGCTTGGTTTCCTGGACTGGTACTCGAGGAGGTACTTCGATGATGATTTGGAACCCCCATGATGCCGCTCTGCGCGCAATTCTTTGGACGACCTCCCCCCATGGGTAGTCTGTCCGCAATTTGGCCCTTTCAGGGTTGTCAGCGATTTTCCGACTCAGCCACGAATTCTTGCCCAACACCCCTGCACCAATGAAGATCACGGAGTTAGGGTTGTTTTTCCTTGCTTCCACCACATCGAAGAGGTAGGCACACATGGCGTCGTCAACTTCTCGCCCCATACTCAGAACATTTACTTGCAGCCCAGGGTCATAGTGAGAATCGGGAGCATGCTGCGCAATGCAATCCTTGCCTGGAGCATACTCATTCCACCAGTTCTCCTCATCGACTCCTACCAATGTCCACACCGTCACTGCCTTTGGAGCATCTTTGATAGTGATACGGTATTTCCACCGGCTGTAAGGATTCTTGTAAGTATGGACCAACCCTCCATCGTGGTCGAGGAATTGGATCACCAGGCCCTCCTTGGGTTTGTTTTCGGCGAAATTGACCACGTGAGGCACAATTGCTCCATCATATCCTTGATATTCCCTTTTCTGTTCAGCCGCATCATGCCATACATCCTCGTACACTGACGACCATTGGTCATAACCGAATTGAGAGGCTTGACTTTTGGACTGGCCGTTGAAACAAAGAGGCAATGTAAAGCCCTGGTACCCCCCATGGATGGCACGCGCCAGTGTGACAACCACCGCTCGCCATTTGGCGGGCAGGGCGCGCACATAAGACTGGCCCAAAGGCGGTTCAGGAGGAGGCAAAAACGGCGGCGCAAGGACGTCCGCAATAGCGGCGGGGCGCAAATGCCCCCGTACCGGATGGTACTGAAACACAGCACGCTCCACATAGCGGTCGAACTTGCCCGGTTGATCAAGGATAGCAGCACGGTCCTCCATCTGGTGCCACTGCCCTTCACGAAGAATCCAAGTCGACCGAAGGTAACGACCAGGCGGCAACGCGGAAGGCGGCCCCCGCAACATGCGCGGGAACTTGACAACCAGGATGGGGTCCACACTGTCATGTTCTTGCAAGCCTTCCTTACTCGACAATCCAGCGCGATACAACACCTGAGGGAGGATCGGCGTCTGCGTGTAAGGAAAACAAGGCACCTCGCTCTTGAACGAGTAATGCTGTTGCCCCTTCTCATCCGTGCTTTGGGTATGAGTAGGGCGCATCAGATCCATAATCTCTTGGGAGCCAATGAGAGCCGGCGGAAAAATGTTGATGAGCTGACACGCGTGTGTCCAGGACACAGAATCCTTGAACGACTTGGTGTGTATGTCCGCGGACATCTTGGCAGTGACCTCATAGGCAAGAGAAACGTAACCTTCCTGAAAGATAGAATGCATCCAGCCAATGCAGATGCCGTGGGTACGTTCCAAGTGACGCATAGTCGGATTCTTGCCCGTGCGAATCACCCCGATCATGGTCTGGTTGTCGTCGTAGAAGACGAAGTTGGGGTCTTGCCCCCCAAGCTGCTGCCACAACGTGATAGCAGGCAATCCAAGACGTGACATGGCAAAGTCGGCCGCGACAATCTCGGCCTCAGGTGTGGAATGACTCAAGCACCCCTGCCTTTTGCTAAGTCCCGCCAAGGGAAATCTTGTGTGAGAACCTTGAATGTGCAAATGAGCACCGGAGGTAGATTTCAAACTTTCTCCACAACCTGCATAGTCCGCATCTGCAAACAGCCCGATGGACGAGTCCTCCAAGGAGTTCCCGACCCATCCAATCATCATGTGATGTTTGGACTGGTGCACATAGGCCATGAGATGATGAAGAAGAGCATCCTCCTTCTTGGTCCATTTCGTGATCTTGCGTGCGAGATTGTTGATACTGCGCAGAAGATCAAAGCGGCAAATGCGCGCGGCATAAAGCAATTTCATGAGAATGCTTGCTGCCTGCGGAGCAAGTGCACCGCGATTAGCCTCGTTGATCTCCTCTTCCTCTGGCGCCTTGGGAATAGGTGGAGGCGGAACAAGCCGACCATCCTTATCAACAGGCATGGTGTGTCCACACCACGTGCATCGATGGCTTTTACCTGACTGTGCCGGAGCGCGAGCTGGGTGATTCTTAGTCTCCTCAGCCGGACTCGGCGATGGTACCGTCTTGAATTTTGTCGGATCGAACCCAGTCACGTCGCAGTACTTCTTGACTGTCATGTCCAGGTACGTCTCCATGTCGTAGGTAACGGTCTGCACCTTCGTTTTGTCATGCAACGTTGCCTCGCCCTTGGAGATGCGACAACCCAGATACAAACCTAGTGGCGTTTCTTCTTCCAATCGGAGTTCTTGGCGCAGCATGTCCCAACCCTTGGGTAGATTCTCTTTGGGTCCTGCCATCTTGAGATCATCCACGTAGATGACAAGTAAGAGCTTCATCTGCGGGTGGAAATACAATGATGGCCATTCGTCGCCAATCGGCTTGAATCCTACTTTCTGTACCGCGGTATGGCAATGTTGTTCCCACATGGTTCCTGCGTCAGGATGTCCGTACAGAGCTTTGATCAGGCGACACACAGGTCTACGGAATTTATGCCGTTTCGCAGATGGATGCCAGGCTTCATCAGGCAGTTCAACCCAACATGGAGTTCCCGATAATCTCGCCTGAATGTATGCTTGGATAGCATCCGCCATCTGGACATCGTTGCCAGGAAGGCATCCGTAATAATCTGCCCACCGTGAGGCGTCAAACGTAGCCGGGGAATTCCCCAAATCCTGAAACAATGCGGCTTCCATGTTCACCGAGTAGTACACCTCGCCCTTTGAACTTCCTGGCAGGATCGTCCTCTTTGAGCTGATAGTTCTTCTCGTATATCAGTCCATGTACTCGCGCCATATGTACTTTCTCACCTTTCTTCTTTGCCTCAGCGACGACGTCGTCATATTCACGCGTAGTTGAGAAATCAAACACCTCTTGGTCCCACAATCCCTTCCATTCTTTCATGAAAGCTTCCATGGCCTTGGGGTTGTTGACCATCTCCTTGCGTGTGACGGGTCGAGTGACCATGGCATTGAAGCATGATCCTCCTGCCTGATTCTTTTCCCGATGTACGTTTCTGTGAGAAGTCGTACACGGCATAGACGGAATCCAGTTGTCATCCATGACCATGTGTGCCGGAACGGCCGGCACGACGTCTGCCAAGAATTGTTCTTGTGTGTATTGATCCACATAGGATTGTGCCCAGGACCATCCATCGTCGTCGTCAATGGACACGTTGAGTTGCAGATCAATTTCTTCACATGGAACAATCTTGGGAAAGATCATGTTGTCCAAAATCTTGGTGACTATCTTCTTCCCTATCACAGCCTTCTTCCGGTCCTTCTTGGCAACTCGAGCTTTGTCTCGCTTTTCTTTCTTGTACGCTGCCTTCTTCTCCGCTTCGCTCATTTTCTTCCATGCTTCCGGAGAATAGGAATGGATAGGTCGCCGTGTAGGAAGTGTTCGTCGACCATCACTTCGGATCTTGTACGGAACTCCCCTTTTGTCGATCTTGCAGGCTTCACCATCATCGGTGAGATATACAATGCCGTCCCCTTTCTTCCCCGTACTCCAATGTTCAATCTCCTCGGGAGCCAACTTCTTTTCTTTCAAGATCTTGATAATCTCTCCAGGTTCTTCGATGTCTCCTTCGGGGATGAGTCTACCGGTTGGACCGACTTCGCGGGGCGATCGTCGATCTTTTCCAGTGACCTTTGGTTCAGAAGGAGGCGGTGCTGCACGTAGACCTAGTTCTTCGTCTAGTTCTTCGAGTCTTTTGTCTCCTATAGCATCAATAGCTTCATGTTCTGCTGACTTGAAGACTTCGCCGGACGGCTCCGTCTCTATGTCAGATGGATCTATGTCCTGTAAGTCGGGATCTTCTCCGGGATCCGGTGGAGGAAGAAGACCATCTTGATCATCATCATCCCCGTTGCCACCATTTCCTCCAGGCGGACCGTCATCCCCGTCATCGACGTCTTTTATCTCCTTGCCAGCGAGGTCAACGTTGTCCCTTAGTCCCTCAATGGTTGAGTTCATCCTCTCGTACTCGGCTTTCAGGGGAAACGTTATCTCCTCTGGGAAGTAGATAACTTCTGTCTCGTACGGTCTCATCAACTTCCTGGGAACAGATGCGTCCATTGACAAGTTCGCATTGGCAAATTCCTTCATGTCCCACACGCGATACTTCTTGGACCATCCTTGACCAGCAGTGATGATGTATCCGGCGAAAATGCCTGGGATCCCCTTTGGATCGAACTTGTTGCCATATGTCTTCGGCCTTGTATCCGTAGGCTTGAAGAAGACTTTGGCCCCAAAGGGTATGGCTTTTCCCTCGAAGTCCTTTCCAGTCATACGTTTCCATGCTGAATCACCATCGCCCTCCACGTCTTCGATGTTGAGGTTCTGCATCACGCAATTCAGCGCAAAAGACCAGTATTGGGCGGGTAATCCGGCGTGTAGCATGGATGCTGCGACTGTGTTGATCACTTCTTGATTTGATCGTTCAGCGAGTGAATTGTTACTGGGTTTCCCTGGAAGGGAATGATCTATCACGATCTTCAACTGCGCCATAGCTGAATCGAACTCTGGTGCTTCATCACTATACGCCATATGAATCTTGCGTCTTCCCATTAGGCGTCTGATGGCCATGACGACCTCGTCAGTGCTCCTTGAAGCCGTGGGAATCGCTGCGATCATTTTGGTGGCGATGTCTCTGATGACTAGAACTTCACGTGCTCCATCATCGAGTCCGATACCTGCTTCGGCGGCCTTGCGCATATCGAGGAAGTCGAACGTCACAAGATCTCCCCAGTGTTTGATCACACGTTGAAACGCACCTCGTTGTGTCCGCAAGTGCTTCATCTTCGCGCGTATGCACGATTCGCAATATGGATTGCGGTAGCGATGAGTACACAGATGTGCCAACGTCTTGGCTTCGGCTTTCAGTGTTCCGACTCTGGCCTTGCGGCTCGGCGCACCGTCGCCTTCCACATCAATGATCACCTCATCGTCACCGTCCAATGGAATTTCACCCACTCCTTTTCCTTCGTCGTCGTCCGGAGGTCGTCCGGCCTCGGACTCTGGCACTTCTTCTATAGGAGGTTCTTGGGGTTCAGGATCAGGAGGTCGTTCATGATCGTCACCTTCTTCTTCTGCTTCAATCTCGCTCGGTGCAGCTTCAGCGGCAGCTGCGACACTGACGTCAACATCACCCGCGGTTAGCACACTCTTGAAGATTTCGGTGATCGCTTTGGCCTCCGGATCATCATGAACAAGTGACTTGGAACTCCCGGCGCGAATGTACGGGATGTCACCGTTCACGAACAGAGATATCCTCTTGCCCTGCGGATTGATCATGAATGGTTCCCTTCCGGGTGGCCACACAAACCCGTAGTTGAAGTTCATGCATCTCTTGCCTATGGAAAGCACCGATGGTGTGTCGTCCAACACGTAAGCGTTGATCGGTTCCTCGAACGACTCAGTCTGGAATTCGACACGAGATCGGTATCGGTGATTCCATTTGCTGTCTGAAATGATATGGGCTCTGGAGTCACGAGTGTCTCGAGACTATGCTTCTCGATCTTCTTCTGAGATATGAGGTCGTGGCCACACCCAGTGTCCATGAGAAACTTGATCTTCTTCTTGAGGATGACTGGTTGAACCATGCATTTGCATACACCTTGATTGATGATCCGCTTGCTGTGTGCAGCATCGAGTTCACGCTCAACGATGGAATCCTCACCGTCGTAGAAGGAGACTTCTTCCACCCGAGACGTTCCTGGGATTCGTACGAATGAAACTCGATCTCCGCATTGATCATCATCGTCGTCAACCATGTCTCTCATAATCTGTGCCCTCAATCTCGCTTTGTGCTTGGCGAATTCCAAATTCACGGCGCGATCCTCATCGTTGACAAGCGCTTCCATGTCGACGTACTTCACCTTCCGCTCTTTGTCCTTCTTCGATCTTCTAGGACACGAAGAAATGAACTTCACGTCACCGGCGAATGTCACATTACGCTTGATCTCTTTTCGGGTCGACGTAGTCGGTCCCGAGGATTCGTCGTCTGTTGAACAATCCGAATCAGCGTCGCTGTCAACGGATGGACAATCTGACTCCTCCTCATCTTGTCTTGAAGATCGCTTCCATATCGCCGGGGCTGATGGATTCCACCTTCGGCACAATCTGATGGCGGGTGCCGCAGGGAGCGCCTTGGCCTTGGCATTCGGCTTCGCTGGAGCTGCCTTTGCTTCGGATTTGGCTTTAGCTTTTGCCTTTGGTTCCGGAGCTGGGGTAGCTGCTGCCTCATGCTTGAAAGGACAATTCTCTCTTGAGCACGAGCCTGTGTTCTTGAACGAGTAGCATATCCTGTTTCCTCCTCCTCCAGATGGACTTGGAGTTCTCGTCCTCGGCGTAAAGGGTCGCTCTGGAGTCTTCTTCGAGTGACTGAATGGGCACTTGTCACCATTTCGACACCCTGCATCTGTGAAATGGAACTTGCAGCGGATTTGCTTCTTGCTCTTGTCGCCTCTGTTGTCCGCTGACTCACTCCTCGTCTTCTTCTTGGGCTTTGGCTTGGTCTTCGCATGACTCTTCGCTTTGCTTTGAGGTAGTACAGGTGTTGCTTTATCCGGCTTGGTCGGCGAAGCCTTGACCTTTGCGGATGGAGCTGCGTTAGGCGTTGGTTTCTCAGGTACCTTGGCCGGTGCAGCAAGCAAATCCTTGCCCTCAAGCATCTGGCGCAAGCCAATTTGTGTCTGAGTGAGATTTGATTGTTCTCGTCTCCGCATGATGGTACGGTCGATGATCTTCATCAGATTGTCGTACGATCGGTCTTCATGATTGTAGGGCAAGTGTTCGTAGTGCATGCCCAACTCCATCTTCATTGCGGGCGAGTCCTTGATCTTGCTGTACAAGCAATCACGGAGAGCTGTTTTGGATGGTATGTCTTCTGGCCTCATCCGTCCCAGAACTTCCAACCACGTCTGCTTGAACGTATGAAGCTTGTTGTCGCCTTGGTACTGGAGCTTCACCAGATACTCGAGAGTGATGATCATGTCGAGACGATCATGCGTTCGAAAACTTTCATACATCATCGCAATGATTTGTCGTCCTTTGATGATCTTCCCTTCGGGCCTGCTGATGTAATCGTTGGCCTTCCGGTTTACCTCCAGGTACAGATCAGCAGATTTGTCACCACCAGCGCGTAGCATTGCGACCATAGCGATCCCCAATTTGACGTCTACGCTCTTGAACTTCTTGTGTCCTGAATCGTTCAGTGCTTCGACATCAGGGAATGGGTTGAATGCTGGTGCCAGCCATAACATCCAGTCCTCATGATTTGGATCGGCTGATGCTCCTAAGACATTCGCCGTGCATACGGATCGCCAGTTGTTGAGGTGAGTGAGAGTAGGCCATGGAGGAACGGTCACTTTGTCGGCCTCCCTCCTGGAAATTCTCACCTCCGTGACTTCAGGATCTGCGTCTCCATCGGGATCACGCGCATGAGAGCCAGGATCTGATTCAGGTTTGCCTCCACCGCTTCTCTTCTTATCATCATCATCATCAGGCGGGTCTGGAGGGTCATACCCCGTGCCGGTTCCTTCATCATGCTCTCCATCTTCATTCTCGTCGCCAGCTTCGTCACCGTCATCGTCTCCATTATCCTCCTGAATCGTTTCAGCGAATAATCTCCACTCATCACGATCAGCTCTGAGACGCTGTTCGGCTTTCTGGGCCTTGAGTACTTCGCTTCGCAGATCGGCAATCTTCTCCTCGTACCGTTCCGCGACCTCTTTCTCGATCTGACGTCTCCTTGCTTCATGAATGGAATCGTCATAGGCAATAGGGGGACCTATGAGGTCGTTGCCCTTCGTAGATGCGGTGATGCCGTCGACACCAACAGGTCTTGAGGAGCTGGCAGATGCTGTGGACTTCGATCCCAACATCCCGCGATCCTCCAAGAGTTCGCGTAGCTGTCGATCACGCACGGCTGCCGCATCACTTTTCCCATGAAATCCGCTTGGTATGCCAAACAAAGTGGCTGCACTAGGCGTGGAACGCGCAAGTGCTGGGCTGCTAATACCTGGCACGTAGTGCTCGGGCATTGCATCCGCCACGATTGGCATTGAATTGCGGCCAGTGAAGAAGTTTCCACCGGTAAATGGAATTCCATCCATCACAAGGTTCTTGTCCTTGTCCGATTCCGAGAATGCGAACTTCTCTTTGGCGACTGGACTAACTTGACTTGGGGACCGTATTTCAGGGGATCGTACCTCACCTCCTACGGAAAATGCAGGCACTACTTCCTTTCCTACGTGCTCCCAGCCAGACTCAGTAGTCCTCGAAGACATGGGCATGCTCGAAGGCCGTGTCGCTCCACCATAGTTGGAGTTCCGCGCTGCCTCCAATTCGCTGCGTGTCCTCGCTTGAAGATCTTCTTGTGCTTTGAGTGTTTTCCTGAGTTCACTCAGCTCGTCGTGCAAGGTAGGCAGTGCTCGCCTTGCATGATCTTCATTTTGATGAAGTCGGTCCTCTGCATCTTGCATCCTCCTCACAGCCATTTTGCGATACTCTTCCTCTTCACCAAGACGCTCGCGAAGCCGAAGTCGTTCTTGATCAATGGCTGCGCTGTTTCCAGCTAGCCCTTGGATCTCGTTCACGGCTCGCAACTCCTGGTTCTTGACCAAGTGGAATCGTTCCTGCATTGCTTGTAAGGCTTGTTCCGAACTTGCTGTGTTCGACCGGAGGAACAAGTTCTCTCTGGCATGTTCATGAAGTTCATGAGTCAGACGCTCATACTCACGTGCCATAAGCTCACCATCGCCTTGCGCTCTTGCCTCCAACTGCACAAAGTTAGTGGCTGCCTCCGTGCGGAACACGTGTAGCTGTTGAGCTAACTCCTCGGCAACGGCATGTGCTTGACGTTGTTGAGCAGAGTTCTGTTCATCCATGCGAAACAAAGCTGTTTCATAGTCTCGCTTCATCTCCTGATTGACATTGTTGATGTGCCTCATGGCTAAGCATGCATGGTCACGTTGTCGTTCCAATTCTTCGATGCGAATTCCAGATCCTTCATCTTCTTGTTGCATCTCCTTGATCTTGTCCATCAGGGTCTGGACAACTCCTTCGTACTCTTGCATCTGACTGCGATAGTACATTTGCTGCGCAAGGTTCGATGCTTCGAACTGTTGCGAAATCGTCAGCTCCTGATAGGCATTCGGACCATCGGCTATGGCTGGCGTGGTCACCGATGACGCATCACCACGTGCTGGAATAGTGTCCAGAGTCATATCCAGATCGTCAGCATCGCGTGGTTGATTGGTAACCATCCGATTCCAAGTCATGGATTTGTCACGCCCACGAGTAGCCGAAGTCCTCGATCGTGCTGAAGAGCTTCTCGAAGATGATGGTCTTGACTTCTTTTCCAAGGTCTTCACTCCTTTGTCCTTGGCCCTGGACGTAGTCCGAGGTGCCTGAAAACCAGACGCTTCGGCTCGTCGTTCGGGAGCCTTGCCCGTCCTCGAACCTGTGGATGTCGGACGCGAAGGCGTAGATGCTCTTGGTAGACTCTTTGCTTTCACCTTGGGAACTGCCTTTGCAATGGCAAGCGCAGAAGATTGACCTTTGTCATCTTCCGTGGAGCTATCAACGGATTGCACCACTGTGTCATCAGCTGTTGACTCACCAACGGCTGGCGCTGCCACATCGGCACCGAAAGTCATTGTCGTATCTTGGCTTGATCCCGAGTTCATTGTGGTCGTAGTAGATCAAGTAGTCGTTGCTGTAGAAAGGCAGAGCCGCGTACGGCTGATAACCTGCGTGGGGGATTGATCTCGACTAGGTTGCTGCTCTCCCCACCAGAGCTGTAATGAATGTAGGTGTGGCTGGCTTGCACTCTCCACAGACTGGACCCTGTCTCTCTCACACTTCCACACGTGCAATCCTATGCAGGCAGAACCGGCGGCCGTTCCTTTTGCACTCACTGCCGGCGGCGGTTCGTCTGTGCAACGGGATAGCTCTGATTGCTCAGGATAGAAGACACTTATAGCACTTAGCTATGGGCATTGACTTGAGCCAAACGTTGCGTGGGCGGTCACATAGAAAGGTAAAGACGAGGGACGCGTAGCGTGCCCCCTTAGAGTCGAGGGACGCGTAGCGTGCCCCCTTCTCTTGCACTTTACACGGTCTTGCTCACAGCTCTTATAGTGACACCTTAGAACTTGACAAGGCATCGCAGTCCGTTCGCATTCTCCACAAACAAACAAGCAAGCAAACAAACAAACGAACAAACACACAAACACGCACAGACACACACACACACACACACACACACAAATGTCAGGCAAACAAACAAACACGCAAACAAGCAAGCAAGCAAACAAGCAAACACGCGCACACACACACAAAAAGAACAAAACACAAAAACAACATAAGCAATGAATGTATAACTAGTTGTTTGAACAACTAGACGTAACTCGACTAACTAAGCACATATATACATATATACAAATCATGTGCGTAAGTAGGTGGTTGACCAATCATATAGTTACTCAGTTATTTAGTTCGATAGATACTTACTCAGTTAGTAACTTGGTTAACTAGTTGATTGGTGGGTTGGTTGAGGTTTGTTAGTTGGTTAGTAATGTGGCGGTCGGTTTAATAGTGGGGTACCCCCCCCCCCCCGACCAAAAAGTTTTGGTCTCTTTAATTTGGAACCGGTAGCCCCGGACAGGGGTCAGGGGTCGGTCTGAGTGGCAGGGAATTGGGAGGTGCCGGGGTTTGGGGGCTGGCTTGGGTGCAGGGTCTGCGGTTCTGCGCGACTGCGCGGTCGGGGGTCGGGGGGGTCTGGGCCAGCGCCTGAAACCCTAAACCCTGAACCCTAAACCCTAACCAATCCTAAACTCCTAGACCCTATAACAAACCCTAATTAAACCCTCAGCCCTAAACCCTTCCAAAGGGGGGTCGGTCCAGATTCGACCCAAAACTTAATTTTTTATACAAACTTTAGTACTGGAGAGGCCTCTTTTGAGCTAGGGTCCAATCCCCGATTCGGCGGTTCACCCTAGCAGCCCCCCCCAATAATCAAGGTATAGTAGAATAGTAGTACAGTAGTAGTACAGTAGTAGTATAATAATAGTGCAGTAGTACAATAGTAATACAACAGTAGTACAGTGGTAGTACAATAGTAGTACATTAGTAGTACAATAATAGTACAGTAGTACAATAGTAGCACAATAGTAGTACAGTAGTAGTACAGTAGTAGTACGATCATAGTACCGTAGTACAATAATAGTACAGTAGTAGTACAGTAGTAGTACAATAATAGTGCAGTAGTACAATAGTAATACAACAGTAGTACAGGGGTAGTACAATAGTAGTACAGTAGTAGTACGATAACAGTACAGTAGTACAGTAGTAGTACAGTAATCGTACAGTAGTAGTACAATAGTAGTACAGTAGTACACTAGTAGTACAGTAGTAGTACCACAGTAGTACAGTAGTACAGTAGTAATACAGTAATAGTACAGAAATAGTACCAATAAGCAAAGCATAAAGCCAGTGAGTACATTCCCCCAATAAGCAAAGCATAAAGCCAGCGCCTGAAACCCTAAACCCCGAACCCTAAACCCTAAAGAATCCCACACTCCTAAACCCTATAACAAAACCTAAACCCGAAGCCCTAAACCCTTCCAAAGGGGGGTCGGTCCAGATTCGACCCAAAACTTAATTTTTTATACAAACTTTAGTACTGGAGAGGCCTCTTTTGAGCTAGGGTCCAATCCCCGATTCGGCGGTTCACCCTAGCAGCCCCCCAGCCCCCCCAATAATCAAGGTATAGTAGAATAGTAGTACAGTAGTAGTACAGATTTTCATTCCTGACACCCCAATAAGCGAAACAATTCTGCAAGAGATTTTCGGGCTTCAGGGCCAGGGTTTTAGGGTTAGTTGGGTGGGGGTTTGGGTGGGGGTTTAGGTCGTGGCTGCCTTAAGATTGACCATCAGCAAATAGCACAGCCCCGCCACCAAAAAATCACCCCAGCCAAAAAAAAACGCATTAATTAGAACACCCCAATTTTTTTGTCGGATTCGGAATTAGCCCCGGAGCCGACGCATTAAAAGAGCCCATATTCCTAAACCGACCCCCACATTAAGTTATTTTGTTTGCCTGTTTGGTTTTTGTTTGTATGTTGTTGAAACGGTTCGTTCGTTAGCCCGTTCAAGGACTAACGGGTAAGCGCAAAATCTATAAGACCAATCTAAACAATAGAGAAGTATTACTCGGCATCATGACCATAACCCGAATATGAGTAAGACTAGCCAGTATAATTACGGCCGTTGGCTGCTATTGTTATTGTGATGCATATACAGATATCTGTACATACGTATAGATATGTAGAGAAACAGACAGAGCTGCTTTCTGTTGCTTTTGATACTGGGGTCGGGGTCACTGGCAATCCGACTCAGGCTGTTCTCAGTTCCTACCTATGTATCTGCTTTGGGCTTAGGGGTCTGGCTATCCATGTTTCACAGCCTGCTTTAGCCTTTAGCGTCTGCAACATGTACAGTTGCGCGATCTCCGAAACCACTACATGCCCAAACCTAAGGTCCCTCCCAAATCTCAATCAAGGCTTGCCGGTGCGGTTGATGATATAAATCCTGCATTACCCATATTAGGGTATATACCATAATTCCCATAGTTTGGCGGCCTTAAGGTAATGCAGGATTTATATCATCAACCGTATCAGCCCTCATTCCGTTTTCACCATCACATCGCCTGCATCTTCTTTGACTTGTTCCAGCTGAAGCGCCAACTCGCGCTTCCTCAGCTGTTTACAAGCCCAAAGGGTCCTAGGTACTGTTATGGGGGATACTTCCCCAAACCATAATAGTAATTCCTAATATAGAAACCCTACATTCTACTATAAAGGTACTTTGGACCCTTTGGGAAGGCATATCGGTACCGCAGATATCTGCAGAAACCATCGCAGGCAGGCTACCTAGTCTTCACGATTGCGGAACGAAGGGATGAGCGAATGAATGATTTAATGAATGTATGCATGCCTCTTTTCGGGACTTATAAGGAACTCTCAGAAAATGCAAACCCGTTAATTAGCCCTCAAAACCTCATCGAAGATCAAACAAACCACTCTAACGGCACAAAGAATTCCAATTTCCTCAAAACCCACATAAAACCCTAGTGAGGCTTCGTTTAAAGGAGCAAAGAACACCCCTGTTCTGCGTCCTCGATTCGCTTCTTGTGCCACCCGGAGCTCCGGCGCCAGAGCCGCGAGGGCACCGAGGCTGCCAGCGGTCGCGGCCTACAGAGAAAAAGCCGCCAAATAAAGCTGAGGAATTAAGATTTACAGAACTCAAATATAGGCTCAGAGTCTAGGGCTTTTGGGTTCAGGGTGTAGGGGTAGGGGTTCGCGCAGTGGAACTCTTTGGGGGGTGGCCTATACGGGGTTCAATCAACTTCAAGGGGATTTTGGACTTGGTGTTTTGCTTGGCATCTGGCATATTGGTGGGGCCGATAATCTTACTTCTTCTTGCCTTCTGAGTACGTACGACCGTCCATTTTTGAAACAAGGGTTAAACCCGGCAGCCCTGAATGAACTCCACACCTTTAAAATCTCAGGTCCAAACTCTACACGCCTATAAACCATACGCCGTAGAACTCTAAACCCCTAAACTCCACACCCCCAAGAAATCCTGAGCCCCACAGAATCATAGAGCACTGAGCCCACTTAAACCCCAAGCCCCTTAAACCCCAAACCCTACAACCCTCCCTATAGTCTGAATTGTAGTTCCTTTTTGGTTAACCAAAATCTCTATTATAGGATCCTAACCATAAAACTGGTTAACCAAAAAAAGGAACTACAATGGAGACTATAGGTAAACCCCAGTGCCTTGGGGTCTTGAGGGAGCCTACTTGGAGGGTCGGGGGACTTAGTAAGTAGGTAGTAAGTAGACTTATAAGTACCCTAAAAGGGACTGGAATTGGGGTTATGGTACTTATCAGTCCTAAAAATAGCCAGTTACTAAGTCCCCCGACCCTCCAGGTAGGAATCTACCAGGGTCGACCCTTCCATCCACAGACTTCGGAGCTTGGCTGATACAGGGAGCTTGGTATCTTAGTCATAGAGTGGGGCTTGGGAGGGAGAGGTAGAGTTTAGGGTTTAAGGTTTAGGATTTAGGGTATTTGGGGGGTATATCATATAGTGTGTATAAACGGACTATCATCAGGGATACTACTAAGACTACGTACTTTTCAAAATTTCAGGGGCGGGTCGGGGATTCAAGATTGAGGGCTTCATCCAAGCCCTGAAACCGAAACTTGGAACGTGGGCCTGTCGCAGGGACCGCAGCGAAGTCCCTGACGAGGTGGGGTGTCATAGTGCTGAATGCAGACCCCTAGTGATAAAATCACCTCTGTTACAGGGCCTTAATGATAGGACCTCAAACGAAACCCTGTAAGCAGTTTTAGCCCCAAAGCGTCGACCCTAAACCTTAAACCCAAAAGAAGGAATTACTGATAGGTGTCTACATCAGAAGTCTTCGATCGGGGTCTGGGTTCAACAGTTGCTAGGGTTTTTGGTCTAGGGTATAGGGATTAGGGTTTAGGGATTAGGGTTTAGGGATTAGGGTGCTAGGATGCCCAGTAACCTAGGAATAAAAAGGGCTCCCTTTCTGGTATTGGGTAACTTTATAGGGAACCCAGGACTACAAAAAGGGAATACGGGTACTAATGGGCATCCTAGGTTGGGGATCGGGTCGTGAAAGTGAGGTCTTTAGGGTTTAGGGAAAGTTTAGGGTTTACAGGGGGTTTACGTCGATGTATAACCGTATCCTTGCAAGGCTCTGTATTGGGGTCACTGAAATCCTGAAAATCTGGGATTGGAGCTGTACATTTACTCTCCACTGTAGTTCCTTTAGATGTTTAACCAATTCTGTGCTTAGGATCCCAGAAGATAACCCACAAAAACGAGCCACAATGGAGACTATAGGTAGGGGTAGAAGTAAGGATGAATGTGTAGGAGTTTCCTTCGGCTTGAGGGCCTTCTGTATGGATCGGGCTTTTTAAGCGCTTAGGGTCGGGGGTTCAAGGTCGATTCAGGCAGGGGCTTAGGGTTGGCTTTTGGGTAGAGCCTTCAAGGTCCGGAAGGATGGGTTTAGGGTTAAGGGCTTAGGGTTTACGGTTTAGGGTTTTTTGGGGGTTTCCGAAACTAGGGGACCCTGATCCGGTACCCTGAAAGGGTAGGATCCATATAATAATGATCCCAAACTAATGGTACCCCGAACTTTCGGAAACTCTACACCCCAAAAGAGCCCTTCAAAAAAAAACGTTGTAGTAACCCCTTAAATGACTCCTATAAGGTGCCCCTGATCTTCGGAAACTCCCATATTGGTGCAACAACTGCGGCAACAACTTCGCAGCGCCCTTCGATACAAAACTCTAACAGCTCAGGCCCACTGCAACCCGACACTGTGAACCGTGAGTCAATGGTCCCCTAGTTCGAAGACTGGACGTATAGTTGATGGAATACCATACGTGTTCAAACCTCCTGTACGTGGTCAAGGAGTACCCTGCGCAGCTACTTCCGACCGTTAGCGCCTGAGAGTCTCCGCAAAGTGCCCAGCAGGCTGAGCAATCCTGTCGGAGCCTGCTGTCAGTGAGGAGTTTAGGGTTTAGGGTTTAGAAATTTAGGGTTTCGGCTTCTGGGCGATCAAAAGGTCTGATTGTGTAAAGAAGTCGAACATCGTATGATGCTGTGTGGGGCTTGGGGCTCATTCTAGGTCTTAGGGTGGAGGCTCAGGCCTGCTTCAAACTCGTTTAAACTCGATTGAATGTACCAATTAGCAAACACTGGCAATCTGCATCATGGCTGAGGAAATGCCGTTGCGCTTGCCTGATATCCCAACTCAGACTACCTTGGAGGTGGAGCGAGTGCTACGCAGAACAAGATCCTTAGATCGGCCGATGATTACCCAAAGGGTCCTATGTACTGTTATGGGGAATACTTCCCCAAATCATAATAGTAATTCCTTATATAGAAACCCTACATTCTACTATATCGGTACTTTGGACCCTTTGGGTTATGCTCTTCTGGCTGAAAGCCCTATAGAACTTTGGGTTGGTGTGGAGGCTGAGCACAAGGCCAAGTCGCTACATCCGAATCTCACTCTCCCTATCTAATATGCCTAATCAAAAAATACAATGTTTTATTAATATCGTATTATAGTACATCCTGTTGTTATATATATATAGTTATATGAGCATATCCCAAGCCAAGAAACCAGGAAGCTGCACTCTCTCTGTCTTATCATGCTCGCTGCGGGTGCCAATTAAGGTTGCTTCTTCGACTTCTGTTCTGGAGTACCAAGGAGGCACCACTTGCGGGCTTAGGGTTGAGGGGTTTACCCAAAGGCCCCAAAGTAGTTCCTTTTGGGGGTTCATGTTTAGAATTCTATGAATTAATCCCAAAAAGGAACTACTTTGGGGCCTATGGGTAGGGCTATTTCTAATCCTATATCCCCAAGACCCCTTAAACTCTAATGCCCAAGGACACCCAGGGCTCGGAGTCTTGGGCCCCCAAAAGGGCACTACGGTGGATGATATAAATCCTGCATTACCTTAAGGACCCTAAACTATGGGAATTATGGTATATTCCTTATTATGGGTAATGCAGGATTTATATCATCAACCGTAGGGCTGCTTTGAAAGTTGCAAGGAGCCCGCAGACCTCTGAGGTCAGCTGCTGCTCGCCTGCAGAGCAGTGGCGCTCCCGGGGGGCTTTCGGGCTCAAAGCCTCTACTTGGAGGGTCGGGGGACTTAGTAAGTAGGTAGTAAGTAGACTTATAAGTACCCTAAAAGGGACCCTAATTGGGGTGATGGTACTTATAAGTCCCTAAAATAACCAGTTACTATAAGTCCCCCGACCCTCCAAGTACCTAAACCTTGCACCCTGGTCCCTTATATAGATCAGACCCCTTAAAGGAGCCCTTATAGGAACCCTTATAAAGATCCCTTAACCTACTTGCCGGGTATCATGGGGAACCAAAGGTTAACACGTTTTTGATTATATAGGGATTACATAAGGACTATACTACCCAAAAAAGGTTAAAGGTTACCTGCTCTACTACTTTGTCTAAGAAGATCACCAATCATCTTGACAGCGACCGATGTGGTTGCATCTGTGTTGGGTTCAATCGGCCCAAACATGACTTCTAGTCCGTGGTGCTTCGCAGCCAACACTATCCCTTTCTGGCACCTTTGTCGAAACGTCCACATCCGGCAGGTTATCATTAGACTGCGAAGATTATGAGGGTTTCTCGTCTTCTGAATCTCCAATTTGTACATGTAGCGTACCAGCGAAACGCATCGAATAAACAATCCCCACCTGCAAAAGCAAAACAACCAAAAGGAATCCAGATGGATCCGACTCCATGAACTTCAATCCCTATTGCGTCTACTTGCAGTATGGCCCTCCCACGGAAACTACCGACGTCTTCATACCGCCCGAACTCGACATTCCCACCGGTCGGACCACAAACAGACTCAACATAGGGAAG
The DNA here is from genome assembly GCA_905221615.1 of Symbiodinium sp. CCMP2592. Lineage (NCBI taxonomy): Eukaryota > Dinophyceae > Suessiales > Symbiodiniaceae > Symbiodinium > Symbiodinium sp. CCMP2592. The sequence continues at coordinate 1,510,427 of CAJNDT010006069.1, read as the reverse complement.
CCTGGAAGCCTAAAAGACTAAGTGACCCCCGAACGCGAACGCGAACGCGCTGAACGCGGCCCGAACGCGTGTTCAGAACGCGGCCCCGTGAACGCGCTCACTTTGACACACATACAGTGTAAAAAACAGTCCCGTGGTCCAAAATCAGGGTTTGGGCACAGAAATTAAGGACCGGAGCTGCAGAATTCAAATTAGGGACCTAAAATAATGGTCCGGGGATCTAAATAAGTTAAGGCTCGCGATCCGAGAATTAAGGTTTGGGCCCGTTTTTAAGGACCCTGTGGTCCGAAATTAGGGTTTGGACACAGAATTAAGGACCGGAGCTCGAGACTTCAATTTTTGGACCTAAATTAATGGCCCGGGGCCCTGAAATTAAGGTTCGCGACCCAAATTAAGGACCGGAGCTGGAGAATTAATTGAATATTTTAAGGACCGGATCTCGAGAATTAAATAGTCTGGGACCAGAAACTATAAGGACCGGTGATATAAAATTCAGGTTTAAGACCTATACACCGTGACACCACACCAGGCCGGTGACCAGGAGTAGGAAGAAGAGGAGGACCTGAGCGGGATTTTGAGTGGGAGCTTAGAGGAACTGAAGCAGTAGAGTAGTAGAGTAGTAGTGGTAGTTGTATTTTTGGTCTTGGTGGCAGTATCAGTAGTAGCAGTAGCGGTAGCGGGCGCAGTAGCAGTTGTAAGGCTAATACCAGCAGCACTACCAGTAGTTAGTAGTTAGTACCAGGTGCCAGGCACCAGGACCAGGGCCAGTACTAGGACTAGGACTAGTAGCACTGCTACGTGGCCGCGGTCGCGGCTTCGGTTCGGAGTTCGGGGTCGGGGTCGAGTCGGAGTCGGGGTAGTGGTATTGGTTTTCTGCAGCTTTGCAGGGTTTGAGATGATGGCTGGTTATTGAGTTGAATGAAATGGAAATGGCCGAGCTGGGAAACCAGTAAACCCCAAAACTCGCAAAGCACGAACCCGAAATAATGCCTGAAATCGTAATTCCCCGCCGAAGTCCGAAAGGAAGTGACTCAGTGACCCGAGCCCTGAAAAGCGGCGCCGGGAGAGTTGCTGTGACAAACTTACTCCTGCCGCTCGCACACCCGAGCTTGTCGTCGTGAGTCGTGAAACTGGAAAGTGGAAAGACAGTCCTGCTGTGGCAGACTGATTGAACCCGTCAACAGCCCACAGCCCAACACCTTCAGGTAGAGCTGCTTTCGGAGCTCGAGCTGCTTGAGCTCGAGTCGTGACTTTGCGAGGTTTCATTCACCAGATCATCGTTGACATGGAAAACAGATGCTGGCACTGCAGAGCTCTTGTGCGTACATTTCAGAGGCTGTCGGTTGAAAAGCAGCGGCCAATGGTACACGACATTCAAAAGCTTTCGTTTGAGGCCCACTTGCATCCGATTTCGGATTGGGGTCACCTGCCGGCACAGTGTGCTCCAGCAGCTTTCTGAAGTTCCTTGCGAAGGCCGCAGAGCCTTCAGTCGCAAAAAGATCTTTAGAAGTGCACTGCTCGGCTGTTCTTTCCTCCAGAACTCGAGGACATCGTCTTCGGACTTCACTGCTCGCAACAAGCGCTCCATGCCGTTGCCAGGCAAAAGATCGCCACTCAACCACTTGCCGAAATCTCGGGCAGCTGGCTGACCTTGAGTTTCCATCCAGGCGGTGGCCAAGGACACAGACCATTGCCAGGCCTCCGGAAAGTCGAAGCCGACGCCCTTGACTGGGGGAGGTTCGGTCGAGTCTTCTTTTGCAAAAGTTGCAGACTCAATTGCAGACACTCAAGTCCCAGACCCCCGGGAGGATCCAAAAAGTAGATCCCTTAATGGGGGTTCCTATAAAGTACCCTTAGTAGTATAGGGCCCCAAATTAGGGGATCTACTTTCTAGATCCTCCCGGGGGTCTGGGGTTGAAGCGTTTGCAGTTTGCAGCTTGAAATACCAAAAAACGGTGCGGTTTGGGGTTTAACAATCAGGGTTAAACGGCTTTTAGTTTACAGGGTTCAGGGGTCTTGCAACTCCTCTACTGCCGCCGGGCATCCAAACCGTCTTCCCCATGCATGAAAGCACTCCGCATCGACGGGCCCAGGACGAAGGCGCAAGCGTGCTCTCCACGAAGAAATTGCTCTCGTCGGTTGGACAAGGCAGTCTGCAGCTGTTGAAGCCGCTCAGACTTCACCTCCGGATCCTCCTTCTGCATCCTGTCGTGAAAATCACGTTTGCGGCAGACGTCGATGAGGTTCTTCTCCATCTGAAACCACGCAGGCACCATTGCAGCTAGGTGCACTTCCCTGCCTTGCAGGTGAAGACCTTGACAGGCTGCAGAATGCTCTCTGCACGCCGGCAGCGTTCTAGCATCGGCTGCCTGTTCCGGGCTTCTCTGCTTTCTCAACCCTGGCTTCGGCCGCTTTCCCTTTTGGGCGTGTCAAGTCCTGCCAAGCCTGCGATGTCATCAGGTCCCGCATGAAGTCACTGTTCTCGTTGAAAGCCCGTGTGACATCAAACGCCGAAGCAAACCGGGTCCTCCGCAGAACCTTCAACTTGACGATGCGACGGAGCTTCCTGTCCTTCTTGGCGTCTGCCTGCTACCGGCGGATGAAATGGTTCAGCTTTTTCTTCTTTCTGAAGACACGATGGCTAAAATGTGCGTCCTTGACGATGCGGCCAAGCCAGGGGAAAAGATCCATCACATCCTTCGCGAGCAACTCCCCTGCATGTTCCAGACAGCCGAGGCCCGGAAAGCCAGATCCGAGCTCCTCCTTGAGGATAGCCAGTGCGCCTGGACACGACATCCGACATACTGTTTCTGCACTGTCTTGCAGAAGGGCACCGGCAGGCAGTGCAAACAAAACAAGCACCCCCCAAACCAGGGCAAAACAAGAGTCAACAGCGAATATTTCAAATTCAAAGAAGGGATCTAAGGGTTGGGTTTAAGAGGCTCAGGGCTTATGGCCTAGAGCGTTTAGGGCTTTGGCTCGCAAACTTTACTCCCCAGAATCCCAGAACCCCAACACAAAAAGATGCGACTTGCAATTTCTGGCATTCTGGGGCATTTGACATTTGTAGATTCAAGGAGGAGGAAAAGGCAAAACAAACCCAGTTGCTGCCGAAGAACCACAGCAATTGGTTGCATTGTCCGTTGTGGTTCCAGCAAGTGAATCACCGATCCGTGTCACGGATTCTTTCAGCAACTGCGCAATGTACTGCGAAGTCTTCTTGTCGGAACCAGCATCCACCAGGTCAACAAACAGGACCTCCCCATCTGCACTCTCAGCCAAGACGTTCAAGAGTTGCTCGTCTTTGCTGGAGGCCCCGTCGTGCACTAAAGCCCACGGCCCTCCTTTGGCAAAATAGGCATCCACCTTGCTTTGCAGCTCTTTGTGCATGGACTCAAGCAAGTTGTGAAATTCATGCCTTTTCGGAGGTGTATACTGCCCTCGAGACAGCAGGTGGAATAACTCGTCACAGACAGGGTGAGAAACTCCACGGACAGAAACGGCTTGGACAGCAGCGGTGACGACATGAAGCCTCTTGGCATCCGTCAACTCCCGCTTGCGTGAGTGGCTCTAGTACCTTCTCGTCCTTTTCTTCATCCAAAGCCACCAGACCAGCAAGTTTTGCCCAGGGCAGGATGTCTCCTGCCGCCATCCAGGCTTGCGAAGCTCTTCGACTTGCTAGTCTCAGGCTTGCCGCTAAGCCCTAGAGGCTTTGGGGCTTAGGCCTCCGTGCTTTCGGGCTTTAGGGCTCAGGGCTGCAAGTTCCAGGGCTTAGGTACTGGGGAGGATGACCGGGCTAGGCTTCAAGGGCTTACTTAGCTCCGGCTCCAGGGGCCTCAGATTAGGAGCGGCTTCAGGCTTTGCGGCTTGGTCTCTTTTTTTTTTGGTTTCTGGACCTCAGGGTTTTAAGGGCTTCAGGGCAAGCAGGCTCCCGGCACAGGGCTTTGAGGCTTCAATGAAGCTTTAGGGCTGGGAGCTGAACCTGAGATTCTGTACCTAGGTTTCCGGGATCAACTCAAGCTGCCGAGGCCCAAGACCTGAGGGCTATGTTGATGCTCAAGGCTCTGGGACGGGCTTCCGGGGTTAGGGGTTTATTGGGCTCGGGGTTTGGGGTTTAAGGGGCTCCAGGCTTGGTGCTTACGGCTCCGGAATTCCAGGAATAGGCCGAAAAAATCGGGCTCAAGGCTTCGGGCTTAAGGCTTTGGGGCTCAGGTTTGGGCTCCGAGTCAGGGCTGAAGGCGTGCAGTTTATTCGAGGCTCGGGGCTAGGGGTTGCGGGCTCAGGCCGAAAGCCTGGATCATTGCTCTCCGTGTGCCTCCCTCACGCCTAAAGAACAGTATGGCTTTGGGTTCCCGGCTTGACCTTGTCTCCTGAGCGCTAAGCATCACCAACAAGGCAGCAGCAACACGGCTCATTTTGCTGTGCGCCTGGAGGGGTAGGCCACGATGCTCCTTTCAGTCAGTGCCCCGACTGCACTGACTACTCCGACTCGACGACGCTCTTCTTCTCGCGGAGTAGGTTCTCTCCTTGGCTTTGGGGCGGATCGGGCGGGGTAGGTTGAACGGCCTCGCCTTGGCTTTGGGGCGGAGCACCTTGGTTGGCTTGGGTTTTAAAGTTTACTGGTTGGGCGGAGGGGCTTCCAGGGCTCAGGCTCGGGCTTAGGCCTCAGGGCTTGGGGTTCGAGGGTTAGGGCTTAAGGCTCCAGGCTCTGGACTCTCGGTGAGTCAGGTTTGTGGTTGCAGGGGCTTCGAGCGAGCTTTCAGGGTTTAGGGTGTAGGGGCTTTAAGGTTTACGGGTGAGGAGGGGCTTCTAGGGCTCAGGTCTACGGGTTCGGGCTTAGGGCTTTTGGGCTTGGCTTAGCAGGGTCCGTGCCGTCTTGGTGTCAGGGTTTGGGTTTGGGGTTTAGGCTTGCCAAATACTGAAGTGGACCAGCCACGGCTGCCGCTTATTGCTCTGCACATTTCGCAGGACGCAACGAGACAGCTGCACTGCAGGCACGCCAGACAGTGCGCCTTGCGCCTGTCCTATTCGGACGAACCCGCTTGGCAGAACCGTGATGTCGATCTCGAACTTAGACGGAGGACAGCGAGTCCTCGTTCGAGGGCTTGCAATTTGCAAGATGCAAGCTTCGCAAGGTTCGCCGCGGCGTCCAGTCGGGCTTGGCGCTGAGGGCTTCTGGGCTTATGGCTGAGGGCTTGGGGCCCGGGCGGGGGTCAGGGGTTCCGGGCTTTTAAGGCTTGGGGCAGGGTTTAGGGGGGCTTGGGCTTGAAAGGCTTAGAGCTCGGGGCTTGGGAGTTTAGGGCTGAGGCCAAGGGGTTAGGGCGAAGGGCTGCGGGCTTTTCGGGCTTAGGGGCTTAGGGTTCGGGGGCTTTAGGGCTTACGGCTTAGGGCTCTGAGCTTGGGGGCTTTAGGGCTTGGGGCTGAAAAATTATCGCCTCTTTTTTTTGGTCTGTGTGTGTTTTTGGTTCTTTTTTTTACACATGCTCTTTTTTTCTAAAACGATAAAACGGCCAGGACTGCTTAGGGCCAGTGGCCTTAAGCGGTTCCAGTGTTTTTCAGATTTGTATTTTTGTTTCTGTCTGTCCTAAAACGATGAAATCAGCGGTTCCAGTTTTTAATTTTTACGCTTTTTTGTTTTCTTCTTTTCGTGAAATTTTATTATTGCATTTGTTGGTTTTATGTATTTTTGTGTTTCAGATTTTGGGTTTGAAAAAAATGTTCTTGTTTTTGTATTGGTTGGTTTGAGTCTTTTTCTTGATTTTGGGAATTGATTCTGGCGAAAACGACAAAACGGCCAGAACTGCTTAGGGCCAGTGGCCTTAAGCGGTTCCAGCCTGAACGCAGCGGTTCTGGAGGCCTGGAACTGTCGCAAAACCGCTGGAACTGCTTAGGGCCGCTGGCCCTAAGCGGTCCTGGCCCAGGCCAGTTTTGTTGATATTTCGGCCACCTGACATCGAATTGCGACAACAAAGAAACGCACATGTTCAGGGTTTAAGAGCTTTCTTGTTTGTTGTATATTTTTCGCATTTTTAATGTGTTTGTTTTGTTGTTTTGTGTTTTTGTTAAAAGTAGAACTTGCTTTCTTCTGGTTTGTTTGTTTTTTGGCTCAAGCGAAAAAACGGCCAGGACTGCTTAGGGCCAGTGGCCTTAAGCGGTTCCAGGTTTTTTTTGTGATTTGTTTGTTAATAGGGCTCGGGGCTTTAGGGCTTAGGGCTCTGGGCCTGGGGGCTTTAGGGCTTGGGGCTGAGGGTTTAGGGGCTTTAGGGCTCCGGGCTTGGGGCTCCAGACTCCAGACTTTAGGGCTTAGAGGTTAGGGGCTCTGGGCTTAGAGGGCTTCGGGCTGAGGGTTTAGGGGCTTTAGGGATCGGGGCTTAGGGCTCCAGACGTTAGGGCTTAGAGCTTAGGGGCTCTCTAAGCCTCACTTCTAACTTGGCTATTCCCCTTGTACTGCTACTGAAACTCATACAAAGCTTCCCCCCTTCCTGCCAAAGATCAAGCTAGCTATTATTTTCCTCCAGAGAACTACGTATCTGGCTTGTTTTTTCTTCCAAGACCTAGTATTCTCTGTCTCCAGGAGCATTACTCACTACTAGCTCACTACCGACCTTCTAAGCCTTCTAAGCCTCACTTCTAACTTGGCTATTCCCCTTATACTGCTACTGAAACTCATACAAACCTTCCCCCCTTCCTGCCAAAGACCAAGCTAGCTGTCATTTTCCTCCAGAGAAATACGTATCTGGCTTGTTTTTTCTTCCAAGACCTAGTATTCTCTGTCTCCAGGAGCATTACTCACTACTAGCTCACTACTGACCTTCTAAGCCTTCTAAGCCTCATTTCTAACTTGGCTATACCCCTTATACTGCTACTGAAACTCATACAAAGCTTCCCCCTTCCTGCCAAAGACCAAGCTAGCTGTTATTTTCCTCCAGAGAAATACGTATCTGGCTTGTTTTTTCTTCCAAGACCTAGTATTCTCTGTCTCCAGGAGCATTACTCACTACTAGCTCACTACCGGTCTTCTAAGCCTTCTAAGCCTCACTTCTAACTTGGCTATTCCCCTTATACTGCTACTGAAACTCATACAAAGCTTCCCCCCTTCCTGCCAAAGACCAAGCTAGCTGTTATTTTCCTCCAGAGAAATACGTATCTGGCTTGTTTTTTCTTCCAAGACCTAGTATTCTCTGTCTCCAGGAGCATTACTCACTACTAGCTCACTACCGGCCTTCTAAGCCTTCTAAGCCTCACTTCTAACTTGGCTATTCCCCTTATACTGCTACTGAAACTCATACAAACCTTCCCCCCTTCCTGCCAAAGACCAAGCTAGCTGTCATTTTCCTCCAGAGAAATACGTATCTGGCTTGTTTTTTCTTCCAAGACCTAGTATTCTCTGTCTCCAGGAGCATTACTCACTACTAGCTCACTACCGACCTTCTAAGCCTTCTAAGCCTCACTTCTAGCTTGGCTATTCCCCTTATACTACTACTGAAACTCATACAAACCTTCCCCCCTTCCTGCCAAAGACCAAGCTAGCTGTCATTTTCCTCCAGAGAAATACGTATCTGGCTTGTTTTTTTTTCCAAGACCTAGTATTCTCTGTCTCCAGGAGCATTACTCACTCACTACTAGCTCACTACCGACCTTCTAAGCCTTCTAAGCCTCAGTTCTAATTTGGCTATTCCCCTTTTGCTACTACTGAAACTCATACAAACATTCCCCCCTTCCTGCCAAAAACCAAGCTAGCTGGTAATTTCATCCAGAGAACTACGTATCTGGCTTGTTTTTTCTTCCAAGACCTAGTATTCTCTGCCTCCAGGAGCATTACTCACGACCAGCTCACTACCAACCTTCTAAGCCTGACTTCTAACTTGGCTATTCCCCTTCTACTGCTACCGAAACTCATACAAACCTTCCCCCTTCCAAACCTAGTATTCTCTGTTTCCATTAGCATGATTGACTACTGACCTTGTAAGCCTTACGTCTAACTTGGCTGTTTCCCTTATACTGCTACTGAAACTCATACAAACCTTCCTTGTCCCTGCCAAAGATCAAGCTAGATGAAAGGGTTCTCCGGCATCCGATACAGCTTCCTAAAGGCTCTTGGGGCCTTGCATAGAAGTCTTGAAAAAAGCCTCCCACAGAGTTTTTTAAACAGGATTGATGTTGGTGGTAGTCTGCGTTACGACAAACTGGGGGTCGTGGAAACTCCTTCCTTGCTATTCTACGGGCCACGGGCCACTACGGGCTCAGGCTGAAGTGCGGCTGAAGATGTATTTCTTATATCTAAGCACGAGCTGAGCGCCACGTGCTGAGCACGAGCAGAATGCCACGTGCTCCACGGTTGAACTGAAAGAAAGACACATAATATTTCTAAGCACGAGCTCGGAACCACGTGCAAACCGTGCTAAGCACGGAATAATACTTCTCAGTGAGCACGAGCTTGGCTATTCCCCTTGTACTGCGACTGAAACTCATGGAAAACTTCCTTGTTCCTGCCAAAGATCAAGCTAGGTAAAAGGGTTCTCGGGCATCCCATACGGCTTCCTAAAGGGTCTTGGGGCCTTGCATACAGAGAGCCACGGAGCCTGACCGAAGTCAGGCCACCGTGGCCACCCGAGCCAAGCTGAAAGCTAGGCTGAGAGCCACGGAGCCTGACCGAAGTCAGGCCACCGCGGCCACCCGAGCCAAGCTGAAAGCAAGGCTGAGAGCCACGGAGCCTGACCGAAGTCAGGCCACCGCGGCCACCCGAGCCAAGCTGAAAGCAAGGCCGAGAGCCACGGAGCCTGACCGAAGTCAGGCCACCGCGGCCACCAAAGCCAAGCTGAAAGCAAGGCCGAGAGCCACGGAGCCTGACCGAAGTCAGGCCACCGCGGCCACCAAAGCCAAGCTGAAAGAGCAGAAACGGTTGGGAGCCACGGAGCCTGACCGAAGTCAGGCCACCACGGCCACCCGAGCGAGCTGGCACGGCTGGGAGCCACGGAGCCTGCCTCAGTCAGGCCACCGCGGCCACCCAAGTAACACTTCTGATTCGGATTTAGGGCATTTAGGGCTTTAGGGTTTATGGTTTAGGGTTTATTTAAAGCTGACAGCGCAACTCCAAACCCCCAGGCCCAAAATCAAAAGTATACCAATGCCCTCACCTCCTCATTTGATTCCTGAAGCCCTAAGCCCTGAAATCCTAAATACTAAAGACAAATCCTAAATCCTAAAGCCTGAAACTCCTCAATCCCTAAAACCCGAAATCCTTAAACCGTTCGGAATGGCCCGAATGGCCTAACATCCTAAACCCGAGACCCTCAAGTGCCCTAGAGGACGAACCCTTAAAGGGACCCTTGGGGTTACATAGGGTATAAGGGTTTAGGGTTGTGGGTTTGGGAGACTAGCTAAGTGTGTTGTCCTTTGACTCTTGACTCTCGGCTCTGAACTTTGAACTCTGAAGCCCTTTACCCGAAGCCCTAAACCCTACAGCCCCTAAACACTCACTAAAATCCCAAACCCTAAACTCCTGAATCCTGAACCGTAATCCTCCTGTTCAAAGCTAGGCTAGTACTAGTACTGAAGAGCCCTAATCTCCTAAAATCCCGGGCCTAAACTCTTACCAAACGGAAACCCTGACGTTCCGAAATCCCTAAAAACCTGAAACCTAAACCCAGCCTACAGCCCTAACACAACCAAACAACAAGTCTCAAACTCCTAGCTACTAAAATGCCCTCACCTCCTCAATCCTGAAGCCCTAAGTAGCCTGAAATCCTGAAACCCCGAAGCCTAAACTCCTAAACCCAAAAGCCCTAATACTAATAATTACTGCTGAAGCCCCCGCACCGCCTAGACTCCGAAAGCCCGAGACCCGAAACTCCTAAACCCTAAACACTAAACACCTAAAGGCCCTACATACCCCCAACGCCCTAAAACCCTAAACCCCAAAGCCCTACACTGCCCTAAGCCCAGCCTACTCCCGGTGACAGCCGCACCTACCCAAACCCAAAACTCCTAAAACCCTGAACGCCTAAACCGTAAACTTGAAGGTTCAGGGTTTTGGGTTTGGGCTTAGGCGGCTTAGGTGCAGGGCCAGGGCTAGGGCTAGGGTAAGGTCGGTAATCGGTAAGGTTTAGAGTTTAGAGTGGGTAGTGGGTAGAAGGCGGTAAGTTTTGGAGTTGTGGGTTTGGCTTGGGCGGCTTGAATTAAGAATTATAATAACTGTAACTATTAGTAACAATATTATGTTAATCTACAATACTATAATTAATAATTATTAAAAATAACAATACAATAATAATAACAACACACCATAATATAATATAATACAAAAAAACACTTGTTACTAAGACTTACATTCTTACATGTTTGACGAAGGGTTCGGCGATCGACGGGGCGAGGGGGGTTTCGACCGAAGTTCGGTCGAAGGGCCGGGGGGTTCGACCGAACGTCGGTCGAAGGGCCGGGGGGTTGAACCAAATTCGGTCGTTGCTTGTATGAGACGCCAAACACTAAACTTCCCAACCCTGAAATTAGTATTAGATATGTCACATGTCACTCGTCAGCCGCACCCAAAGAATCCTCAAGCCCAACAAGCCCCCTTGATAGCTTTAGCTAAACAACCCTTGCACGACGGATGGCTGCCGGGTCCCGAGTCCCGAGCCGTTCTCAGTGCTCGGCTCGTGCTCAGTCCGCTCCGCACCTTTCAGAATCACAGCCGCAAAGACCCGTCCCGTATAGACCTGTAGAAGGCTCGAGGATGTAGGTTTTAGGTTACTTGGAGGCTTGAGGTTTATATTTGACGGGTAGTTAATAGTTAATAGTTAGTAGTAGTTAATTCGGGTTATAAGTTATAAGTTATAAGTGGGGTAACTTTAAATATAACTCATATTTTCGGTGCCTCTGATACAGCTTCGTGAAAAGTCTTGGGGCCCCAGATACAGCTTCCTAAAGGGTCCTTGGGCCTTGAAACGGTCCTGGGTTCAGGGGTTTATGGTTTAGGGAGTTTGGCGGAAGTTTCTATACTATTTATTAAATATTATTATCTAAGTACGAGCTCAGAGCCACGTGCTAATTTAATCACGAGCGACGGCATATCCTACTTACTACTTACCCCAAATGTAGTAGGATCCTGATTATCCAAAGTACCCCGAAATTTCGGAAACTCCCATATTATGGATTCGGATATGGATCGGATTATGGATGGATTATGGCTTAAGGTATCTCCCTGGATTAAAAGGTCCCTCGGGCTCTCTGGGTGTGTTTGGGGTTTTCGGAGTTTGCAGGTTTTAAGCGGTTTGGGCTCAGGGGGTTTTAGGGTTTATTTAGGGTTTCGGGGTTTCAGGGTTTACGTTTAAGGCACAATACAATGGTAACACGGTAAAACTCCGGTAAGACTAAGACTGCGAACTCAAGGACTCGAGTCTCGATCAAACCTTAAATCCGAACTCCGAACCCTAAAAAATTCAAACCCCAAAAGCTTACAGGCCGGCTGGTAAGGGCACCTTGTGCAGCTCCACGTCGAAGCAGCAGCGCGACGACCGGGTTGTGGTCGGGCGGGGGGCTTGGGGCTTCAGGGTCATTGGGTTTGAGGGTTGAAAGCTTGGGGTTTCTTGTGGGTAATTTTAACATTTTTAGGGTTGGGGGGCCATGTTATATGTGTGTTGTGACGGTGTGTAGGTCCTAAACCTTAATTTTATATCACCACTCCCCTTATTCTGGTCCCAAACCTTAATTCTCGAGCTCCGGTCCTGAATTTTCAATCCCAAACCCTAGTTTGGGAGCCTCGGTCCTTAATTTTAGGTCCCGAACCTTAAAGCTCTAAAGCACCGGTCCTTAATTTCTGGTCCCAAAACCTCAAGTCTCCAGCTCCGGTCCTTAATTTTCGGTCGCGAACCTTATTTTTAGACCCCGGGTCCTTAATTTTCCGTCCCAAATTTGAATTCTCGATCTCCGGTCCTTAATTTCTGTGGCCGTTTTTTAGTGCAACTTTGACATTTTTAGGGTTCAGGGGCCACACAGTGAGAACAGAACGCGCTCCTGAACGCGCCCTGAGAACAGAACGCTGAACGCGAACGCGCCCCTGAACGCGAGTTCAGGGGTCACTAAGCTAAAAGAGGAGGAAAGGGTTTCGGGTGTAGGGTCTGGGGGTTTAGGGTTTATATAGGGAATGCACGGTCCAGGACGCATCTACTTCAACTGTCGCAACAGCCATGTTTGCGGGATGCTTCAACCCAAACTTTAGAGTTCCAAGGGCACTGCACTGAAGTCGGAATTACAACCTTCGAACCTACCTGTAGCACGGTATAGCCCGTTCGTTCGTACAAAATAGGGTTTTGCATCTCCAGCAAACCTGGTGAGCACAATCTGAAACCCTAAACCCTGAACTCCCAAACCCTATGAACCCGTATGCCCGATGCCCTGCATGCTCCGTCTTAGGTTTCCGAGTGCAGGGTCTGGGGTTGGGGGTTTACGCTTCAGCGCTCAGGGCTCAGGGCATAGGCATGCACTACATTGCAGGTCTCTGGGGTCTTTAGTCTTGTGGTTTAGACTCTCGACACACTGGCTTACAATTTTGGCATTTTCTGACTGGCAAGTTGTGAGAACTCGTAATTCCTAGTCTAGAAAACCCTACATTTTACTTTTTTGGGAAGCGCGCATCCACACAAGGCCATTTCAGGATTATATCCTCGTCGAAACCCTTGTCGAGCCAGTACTTCTTTGGCATCTCCTTCTGCTTGGATATCTTTGCGAACTTCTCTTCGTACGTGAACGCCAGCTGCGAGATTAGACAATGCTTGGCCGTGGAAAACTTCAAGACGCCATCAGCTCTTTTTTTGCCACGTCTTGGAAGAACTGAACCTGGTGGTCCTTTTCGGGCAGTATCATGGCGAGGCTAACGCCATTGTCTCTGAGTTGCTTGCTGACATTCCAGCAAGAGGAACACACCCTGTGCTCCCGCGCTGCCCTGGTCTTCCCTCCAGCCGGAGTGTTGTTCATAACGCGCTCGCAGCTCACGCAGGTCCAAGAGTTCTCCTGGGCTGTAGCCACGCATTCTTGGTCATGGGTTTATCTAGGCAGCATGCTTGCTTACCTCAGCCGTTGCAGCCTTTATTTACACTCTGACCTTTGGAACAGCAGCTGCTACCTGCACAGCAAGGTGTTGTTGACCAATAGGTTAACATGCTTGCGCACTTTTTCTGTTAGTTGAGCACACGTGTCGTTAATGATATAGGTACTTTGGACCCTTTGGGGCAGCTTCACCCTATACCCTGAACCCCTAAACCCCAATCCACTAAACTCCGAAACCCCTAAACCCCTAAATCCCTAAACCCCCAAATCCCTAAACCCCTAATCCCGTAAACCCCTAACCCCCAATCCCCTAAACCCTTAACCCCCAACACCCTAAAGCCTTAACCCCTAAGCCCTTAACCCCTAAGCCCTTAACCCCTAAGCCCTTAACCCCTAAACCCCTAAGCCCCAATCCCCTAAACCCTCAACCCCTAACCCCTAAGCCCCAAGCCCCTATCCCCTAAACCCCTAAACTTAACCCCTAACCCCCAATCCCCCAAACCCCTAAACCCTTAACCCATCCCCTAAACCCCTAACGCCTAAACCCCTAACCCCCAATCCCCCAAACCCTTAAACCCTTAACCCTTCACCCCTAACCCCCAATTCCCTAAACCCTTAAACCCTAACCCCTAAGCCCCTAAACCCGGAAGCCTTCGTTGGTCACCAAATGGCTGACCAAAGCGGCAAAGAGTAGCGAGATGCGGGTCAAGACCTGCCCGGCTTCTACACTAATACATGGACCTTATTAATAAAGGTCCACGCAGGGTTTGGGGTTCGTCACCGCGGTCACGGCATCTTAGCGACGGACTGGATTAACTCGAAATGCCTGCACTACTTGGAGGATCATGGGACTTCGTAAGTAATGTTATCAATACCCTAATTGGGGGTAAAAGTAGTTATAAGTATAGTTACCCTAACAGTAACCTGAGTTACTAAGTCCCATGATCCTTTAAGTACTACCCACAGACACCACGCCGGAACCGTCAAAGCCTAAAGTCGAAAGTCATGAGTCAATGAGTGTACCCAAAGGCCCCAAAGTAGTTCCTTTTGGGGGTTCATATTTAGAATTCTATAAGGTAATCCCAAAAAGGAACTACTTTAGGGCCTATATGGGCAGGCGTAGACATCGCCCAATCAACCCACTGAAGACCTGTGAATGAAGCCGCTGCGCACCTGCATAGATAGACAGATTCATCGACTGATAACGATACCGATATGTCTATCTATCTGTCAGTCTGCTGTCCATACGGGAATAACCTAAGAAGGGGCCTGGCGTGCGCACAAAGGTGGAAGCGCCCTGAGGCAGAGCTTGAGGCTGTGGCGCCGGGTTTCGTGTTGAAGGGATTTCGGGCTTCTGGCAAGGCTGGATGCTGCACAGTTTGGTTTGGGGCTGAAGAATCAACCGTAACGCGAAACCCAAAATCCCAAAACCCTGCACCCTAAATAGTGGCTCAAGGCTTGTAGTTGACTGTCGTGCTGTAGGGGATTGACGTTCAGATACTTTTATGTTTGCTGGCCCTGAGCACCAAGCACTTCATCCAATGCCAACCATACTTACCTTCGACATATCGCTACACAGCTTCTTGCATGGGTAGCCTCCCAAGATCTACATGTTGACCCCATGCTGCTGTCCTCAAGATTCCTCAAGGTCCTAACACTACCTTGATGAGCTGTACCCTCCTCCGTAGTTCCAGTTTATGCTTGCGGTGCTTCTTTATTGCAGGCTCCTACCCGTAGAAAACCCTAAGGCTCCATGTACCCAAATAGTGGGGTACATGGATCCCTAGGGAAACGTCTAGCAGTGGTTGTCAAAACCTCCGACTGACAGGCCTTGTCTGTGTTTTGGGGTCCAACCCCTAAACCCTAAACCCCCTCATCGCGGAGATCCGTGGCCCGAACCCTAAAAATCTGAAACCTCAAACCGTAAACTCGATAACCCTAAAGTAACCCCCCCCCGTAGAACCATATTAAAAACAAATACGATGTTTTCAATATTCTTGGGTTTTATATGAACGAAAATTTAAAAAATACTTCCTGAGGAGACTATACCCAAACGCTCCAAAGTAGTTCCTTTTTGGGGTTCATATTTAGAATTCTATAAGGTAACCCCAAAAAGGAACTACTTTGGGGCCTTGGGTAGTAAAGTAAGCCTCCCAGGGATCAGTCAAGGAGCGCCAAGGTACCTTTCGGAGGCACGGCACGTGCGCTCTCGCGAACGGCAGCTTCAACAGCCGCGATCCTGAGCGCAACATCAGAGACCAGAATAGAGGATGGATGGAGGGATGGATGGATGGACGGATGGATTTCGGTTTAATGACATAACATCAACGACAACTGCAAGTAAAAGCCCTATATCCTCAAAAGTCAAAAACATCAGCTGCGCTTCACGTTGTAATCCAGGCACGGAGTTCCATTTCATTGAATTTTTATCTCCAGCGTTCTTTTGCCTGACATGATGATGAGCATACCTGCGACCAAGATGCATGTCGGATGGTGTCGCATCCACTCCTATTGACAGCCTGCCGCAATCTGCACATGCAAGGGAGACATGAGCCTAGAAACGTTCAAAAGGATCCTTTCTTCGGGCTTATGAGGGATTTACATCGAAACCTGCTTAAGGCCTCAGCATGAACGCGACGTCACTCTCCTCCTCCTCCTCTGCTGCTTCTTCTGCCTCATTCTACTGCTGTTGCTGCTATCTGCCACTGCCTCTTCTGATGCTGCTGCCTCCTCTACTCTTGCTGCTGCCTCCACTGCTCCTCCTCCCCCCTTCTGCTCGTGCCTCACTGCCACTGCCTCTTCTGCTGCTGGGGCTGGAAGGGCTGGAAGGGCTGGAAGGGCTGGAAGGGCTGGAGAGCGAGGGCGAGGTTGGGAGGGCCTGGATTTCGTAGTGGAGGATTGGGGTTGGAGGTCGGGGTCTTTGGTTGGGAGCCGCCAACATGGCACAAGGGTTAAGTTTTAGGGCTTAGGGAACCTATGGTTTAGGGTTTAGGGTTGCGTCTCTACAGCCAACCTATCAGGGCTGGGGCTCGGATCTCAACATCGACGCCGAACAACACCGATGCCAAGCGATACTATGGTGGATGATATAAATCCTGCATTACCTTAAGGACCCTAAACTGTGGGAATTATGGTATATTGCTTATCATGGGTAATGCAGGATTTATGTCAGCAACCGTACCAGTATCACATCGCTAAATAATCGGTGACAAATCGGCATCGATCGAACCGGTAGATTACATCCATGGCCATCATTATTCCTAAACCGAAACAACCTCAATCCCGAAACCCCTCAAAACCCTTGTGAAACCAGATACACCTGCATCAAATCCATCCCCGAAATCCCGACACCACACATCCCCAATAATTCAACCTGCACTTTAACCCTTATCCCCTGAATCAGTCCTAAATCCCGAAACCCCACGTACATCCGTGTATATACCGGAGATCAAGAGGGGCCTGAGGCCGGCAACAGCCGCCAAGAGCCGCGGCGCAGCCGCTGGAACCAGGCGCTCGCCCAGGACCTTAGAATCCAGAGACTCCAATACCCCTTATAATACCTTAAATTACAGTAGGATCCCCACTATGATTAAGGTAGCTTGGAGTCTCTGGGGTCTTTCGGGTTTGGAGTTTAGGGGAACGGGCATATATCCGGGATCAGGGGGATTTAGAGTTTAGGGTTTGGTTTCTTATTTGAACTTGGGCTTGGGGTTTGGGAGGGCTTGAGGTTCTTCGGTCTTTGTTTTTTAAGGGCCCTTTTTCTGTCTGCACTCCGCGTCTAGAAAGCCCCAATGGGCGGGCGGATTACCTTGCTTGCTCGGCAATCACCCTGAGAAAACCTTCGGCATTTCAGTAGGTGGACAACTGAATCAGGTACTCACTGGCGAGGAACCCCAGGCTGTTCGACATCAGACCCTTCAGTACTGTCACACTCAGCCCCTCTTTCACCTGTAGTTTCACTCCGGATCACCACATCAGAGTCCCCCGTGTCTCCATCCATCAATGTGCATGTGCCCGTTCCCGACAAGAATGACGGCAAAGGAGGCAGGGGCGAAGGCAAAGCACTCGAAGCAGATGCATCAGGAGCAACCCTGGCCTTTTTAACCGCCACGAGTGTATCCTCCTGGTCCTCCAACTCCAGGTCACGTTGGACCTGAAACAAGTCCAACCATTGTTCTCCATGAAGTTCTCGCACCGCTGCATCTAAAACATGGTTACAACAATGATACACTAACTATAATACAAAAGCAACAGCATGTCACTAAGGACATAACATCCATACCAGCACTGTTTCTGATTGAAGAAAACGTAGCCACCGCCGATGCACGAGCCAGCTTGCTCTTCTGCTTCGGCACAATGGCAGCGTAACGCTTCATGGCTTCCTTCCTAGCCTCCTGCAGCTCATGGATGTATTTATCGTAAGCCTCTTCGTCGCCTATAACACCGTAGCGCTCATCGAAAACCGCACAGGTCATCGAATACAAGTTGTTCTCGCCAGCCCGCACCATCATGTCACCTGGCCTGAAGGACCTGATCTCCTCTGTGTTGGGGTCCATACACGTGCCGCTGGTCTCCAACTGCACGGCCTTCCGAACTGGCGACCTATTGTAATAGAGCCAGTGCGTCTGTCCGTCATCTGGGCACCGTTCCTGCCACTCAGCTGGCAAGTCTTGGCCCTTCAAGTCAAGCTGGAGCCACCCTTCATCTTCAAGAATGATGTAGGCGTCTCCTTCGTCCCGTACGACCTGCCAGGCTTGCTGGCCATCGTCACACACAGAGGAGAACCAGGTCTCCAGCCCTTTTTGGGACCATGCTGTGCTGTTGGCCATGGCGCGTCAAGAAACGACTGAGCTGAACGGAGCTTGAGCGCAAGATGCTCTAGGTTCTTCGGGTTTAGGGTGTAGGGACAGAGTTTGGCAGGATACTCACTGGTTGGTTTACTTGCAAAAACGCAAGTTGTATCAGCTTGTGAATTTGCGGATGCACATATGAAATTGTGTATGAATGTTCCTCCGTGTGTGTATACATGCCCCGGTAGTTGTGAACTTGTATAGGTTTACCTTACTTTGTACGCGAAGTGGGCTGAAGCCCTGACACAGGATTCAAGGAGGCTTCTATCTGGCAGGACTACTACTACTACTACTACTCCTAATTACTACTCCTACTGCCACTCCTACTACTACATTGCACTGTGGCTGCAGATGCTACGGCTCCACTAAGCTACTGCTGCGGCATTGGCTCTGCAATGACGATGAAGCAATGCAAGGCGTTGGAACTACGACTACTGCATGATGAGTACCACATACAAGGACTGTCTGAAACGACTATTCATTCAAGGACCGAAAGTCAGTTAGGGCTCGTTTGCGCTCGAAGGGCATGGGATTTAGTGCTTGTAGGCTGTAGGCCGCGGTTTTCAAAATCCTACATTGCCTATGCCTATACCCTGAACACCGCAGCCTGGATTTGGCATTATTCATTCTGGACCTGACCTGGGGTGGCAGGAAGATAGGGGCTCGTTCTAAGTAGTCCGGGGATGTTGAGATCAGCCCGATGTTCAGGGTCCAGGCCCTCATGGCAAACATCCAATCAACCCTCCCCCTTCCCTGATTCCGGAGTGCTCGCAGCTGCTCCTGTCCAACGTTGCCTGCAGTGTCAACGTATATGACACGCGTTGAGGACACGATGCTGGCAAGAAGGTGTGAGGGTCAAATAACGAGCATTTCCATGGACATAGAGCTACAGCAAGTAATCTCATGCTCAGCTATAGCTGCTGCTCCTACAACCACAACTACTACTTGTACGGCAACTCTACCACTACCACTACCACTACTACTACTACTACTACTACTACCACTACTACTACTACTACTACTACTACTACTACTACTACTACTACTACTACTACTACTACTACTACTACTGCTACTACTACTACTATTTTTTCAATTGAACGCTGCGCGAGCGTGCTCTGCGCTTTGCGGGCGCCGTTGGTCTCGTGCACTCGTGAAACTGCTTCTAGCATGCATCGCTCATACCTCTCTAATCAGCTCAAACTTGAAAACTACAGCTACAAAAGCTTCCTCCTCCGACACCTTGGTGTGAACAGACGCGTCCATCTGTGCACCTGTCACAACAATTAGGCCGTACCTCAGACGAAGCCGACACCTGGAGTATCCGTCTCGTGGCGCCCCACACGGATTACTCATGTTGAAGACAGAAGGCCGTAAGGGTCATATGCCCATGACCGCATGTACCTGAATGCATCTCCGATGGAGTGAGGCTGTTGGCAACTTGGACGTGGGCAACTCTCTGATGCAGTGATGTGCTGTTTTAAGCAAGGTTAGCTCGCGGTGCACAGGCTTCCGAAGAGATTTGCTAAGCGTCGGAAGAGTTCCGAATTCCCAGAGTCTGTGACATAAGGGATCAAACAGTCTGTGACATATCTCTACCCTCACTGGTCGTGACCTTTCGGCCACTGCTGGGAGTAACTGTGCCAGGACCACTGCTGCCACCAGTCCCAGTCGTCCTCTTGAGAGGAGCGTGCCTGCCTGGCCCACTGGGTCGAGGATGAAGAGGAGGGGGCATCGCGCTGACGCTTGCCCTCTGTGTCAGCCTCTTGCATCTGTGGGCGCTTGTTAGGGGCAGCAGCAGCAGCCAGTTTGGCCATGCGCTTGTCTTCCTCGTGCCCCTTGTCATGCTGAATCCGCATCTTCATGATGGAGTAGGCATCTTTGTTGGGTTTGACCCTGAAGACACGAGCTGGGAGTCCGGCTGATTTGGCCGTCTCATTGTAGACTGCCACGATGGTAGTGGCGATCATGTTGAACTCGACCCACGAGGGGAAGTGCTGCTGAAAGTCCTTCTCGTCCCACATCTTGTTGAAGCAGGCATGGATAAGGCCATGCACCTTTGTGGGGGCATCCAGCTCACGATAGGCTCCTCCCGCGCCTGTGGCTATAGTGACCTTCCCATCGCTGGTGAGGACCCGCCTCACCGACATGGCGATGTCCCATGTGAGGCCTGTTTGTGTCCTTACTGACTTGATGGCAGAGAACAGCGGGGGAACCTCGCGGAGGGCGTCCATCCTGGTAGACCAGAGGGTCTGCTGCTCATGGTTGGTGAGGCCGCCGAGAATGACGGGAGCCACCAGGATATTAATGGAAGCCAAGGCCCGAATCCAGTCCTGGTGGGACTGGGAGCTCAGCAGTTGAGCCAGCTCCTGCCTCGTGTGTCGTACTGTCTGTTGTGGTGCCGGCTGTGGAACATAACCAACGGATGCCGCATTGGTTTCCGGGGGCTCATATGCTGACGGGGGACGGGGGGAAGGAGGAGGGGGCGTGTGGGAGCGCGCAGCGGCCAGGGTGGCAGGGGCAGGGGAAGAGGCGGACTTGGGAGGGTGCGGAGGGATCGGGGAAACAGGGATAGCCGGTGGGGGAGCAGGTGCTGCCGAGGAGGAATTCTCCGGAGGCTGGGGGCATGGGGTGGGCACCATGGACGGTGGGGCCTTAGCCGGAAGCGGGGGCCGCCTTCGGTGCTTCCGCCTGGCTTGCCTTGAAAGCCGCCTTTTCGGCCGCTGAGGAAGTGAAAGGGCAGGGGGGGGAAGGCGGCGGCTCAAAGCCGGCTGCTTTGTCTGTTCCTTTGGTCCTGGTACTGCTGGGGGGAAGAGGGATCTCCTGTGGATGCTTTGGGGGAGGGGGAGGAAGTGGTGCGAGGGATGCCGACAAGTCGCTTGGTGCCGCAGGTTGTGACACAGGGTCATGCTTCTGCGTGACAAAGTGGTTTTTGAGGCCGTGGCCAGTGCTGAACTGGATCTGTCGGTTATGCTTCCGGCAGTGGAGGCAGCACAGCCACATGGATCCTGAAACCTCCATTTGTCCCAAGCCGCGAGGGATGAGCTCCAGCACATCCTGCTCTGTAAGATCTTGGTTATAATGATGGGTCTCGCGGACTGTGGCCATGAGCGCCGCAAAGGAATTGTGCTGGATGCTGTCTGCCACATAGGTTTCAATATCCTCCTGAGTAGGAGGAGGAGGAGCTGATGTGGCGGTTGCCGTGGTCTGTGACCTAAGTGGCTGAGGTGAGCTGTGCTCTTCAGGTCGATCGGACTGGATTTCCAGGGAGATGTCGGGAAGCTGGCTCTGCAGCATGCGATCGGTTCGTTCCTTGGTGGTGGGGTCTCCCTGAAAGCCCTTCATCCACTTCCAGCACCTGGTGTAGGCGACTGTCGTGTTGTTGGCTGTCACAAAGTAGTGGCCATCGTTGTCATACTTTTTGTTCTTCACGCGCTTGTCCCAGCGCTCCGAGAACAGGTAGATGGGGCCAAACTTGGCGGAAACATTCCAGCCCGCTTGAGGGGAATGACCAAGGTCTCGACTCAAGATCTGCCAGAGAAATTTGCAGAAGATCATGTATTCCAGGTTCGCCTTCGCTGTCATAACCTGACGGCTGAAGGCGTGCTGTATGGCCTCCCTCATCAAAGGGTGCCTGGGCTTGCCATAGATGATGCCTTGAAAGATGTGATCTCCTTTGACTCCAATGGCCATGACCATGAACTCCTTTGGGAGTTGGCCAGGTGGGGAGGGTCTGTGACCCACTTCACCTGCCTTCGTTGAGTGAGCTGTGCTCCAATCTGCTGCCAGGAGCTGCAGTACCTGTTCCCAGGGTACCACAAAGCCACATTTAATATCGACATAGAGGCCGCCGTGCTGGTAGTGGTAGACGTAGCGGAACACGTCGGCTAGATTGGAGCCGTACTTTCCGGCAAGTTGCCGCAGGGTAGCCCGAAGGATACCATCGTCACAGAATTTGCGGGTGAAGCCTGCAAACATTTTGACCGCAACTTGGGCGGGCTCCGGCTTGTCGTCGTGGACATAGGTCTGAAAGAGGAGGGCCGGGACGGGGGCGGCCTCCCATTCTGGGAGATGCATGAAGCGCATACCCCAGGGGCCATGTCCGTACTGCATGGCAACCTCCGAAAGATCTCGGACAGTGCGGCATTGTGACAGAGCCTGGGCTGCCAGCATTTCGACATGCATGTCCTGCTGGCGAGCATTCCAGCCAGCAACCACGAGGACAGGCAGTCCTGGGGTGTTGCGCATTTCCTCGATGGCTCTTGTGACAAGTGCCGGGATGACGATGTCCGCAACATCGGGGCGGAAGTGGAGATTTTTGGAGTTGTAGAGCCATTCTACCCCTCCTACTCCAGGTATCTGTGCCAAATCCATGATTTCCTGATTTGGCAGGTTTCCGCAAAACCATATTGGACCCTGCCGTCTATCAGGTAGTCATAATTGACTTGCTTCTCCGGGCGCAAGCTTCTTGACAGCGGAATGAAGCGAACGTTGATTTGTCCATCAAGGTGGCTCTCCAAAATGGAGGCTACCGGCTGACTCTGAACCGCCGCCTTGAATTTGTGCGGCCCAAAGAGGCCAAATTGCCAGTGGAGGAGCTCCATGATGGAGGGGACGCTGCTAGCAGAAATATTGAGGGCGGCGCCTGGACAGCTTAAGACCTGTCCCGTCAGCAATGGGAACACTCCGTACGTATGTCCCCGCAGCATATGCTGCAAGGTGCTATCGCTGAGCACCAGAAAGGGTCCCAAACTTGGAGGGGTGTCCATGGTCTCAGCTTTAGCTGATGGGCCAGAGTCTGTGACACGCGGCCAAGAGGTGAGCTGTGCTCTTCGCGGAGTCGCAGTTTGTTCTGAAGTCTTAGCTTCTGCAAGGCATGTCTATAAAGCAAAGCTGCTTTACCGGTATGCATGCACAGCGGTACAGAGTCTTATGGCCAAGCACGAAGCTCAGGGCGACGCAGAACAACTGGAGACAAAGAACATCAGCAGAGGGCACGCGAGCAAGGACTGCTGGTGCCATGTGGTAGCTGGGGCCTCGGATTGCAGGATAGAGCAATCGATGATGCAGCAGTAGCTGGGTTCAGGCATGCTGCAAGATCAATTTCTCAGGGCAGGTTGGCAACATCTCGGACTGTGACTAGTTGGGTGGCTGTGCCACACCTAAGCGGAGGCTGTGCCATATTCCTAGCATGAGTCGATGACATCCCTGTGGCTCACAAGTTCTCAAAGGAGACTGTAGTAGTGGTCATAGAGAGCACTGTGAACCTCTTCGCCTCTGCTGATTGTTGCTGCTTGCCCGTCTTGGTTGAGGGGGTTCAGGAACTTCTGCACCACGACGTGCTTGCTGTGCTGAATGTGGATGGTGAGCTCTTCAGACGCGAGGTACCACTGGGGCGTGTCAAAGGACTGGACCATGACGCGTAGGTCAAGAGACATTGCTGCCCTGGCCGTGCGGTAAGGACTTACAAAGAGCTTGTGCTGAACCAGGGGGAGCACTGCTGCGCACCAGGTTCTGCTAACCGACGCCATTGAAATGGCCGTCAGCAAGTCTGGTTGCAGTATCGCCAGTCTGACATGAGCGCCCTGCCGGTCGTAGTCCATGTCAACGTACCGTTGCACGAAGACAGCCAGGCCATCATATGGGCGGCGGGAGGCCCAGAGGCGTGCTTGCTCCTGGATCTCGTCCCTGAGCCGCAGGATGGGAATAAGAGTGCTGGGGGGCCTATATGCAGCGATTTCAGTTTCCAGCATATCCCTGTCCAGACCGGAGTCCGAGTAGAAGTCCACAATGACCGCTCCGGGAATGATGAAGGAGAGAGCACGGCGACATGATTCGGTGCAGAGAGAGGATGACATTTGCTATGGTTATGGCTGGACGGCTGAGAGCAAGCCGAGAAATGACTGCGGAGAATCCTTCCTTGAGCACGGACCGGTGAGCTGCAACGCTGATCGGATTTGCCTTTTGAAGGAGAAAATCGGCGCGTCTCATGGTCTGTGACCAAGTGGCTGGAGGCTGTGCCATCTGACCTATAGAGGGCTACGCAAGACAGAGGTCGGAATGAAGTTCACCTGCTCATAGTGGACGCTGATGGCCTCTCTCGAAAGGGTGCCAGCTTGATCCGGCAGAACTTCAATGAACACTCCTGCTCCTTGCTTTCGCAAATGGATGTAAGCTCTCCACACCCCTATCCAGGGTTTGCCGTCTAGGAGACGAGCGATTTCGGAGTACCACGCACGGCAGACCGCCGCAAGCCGTATAGCCTGTAGCAGATTCAGATTGACAATGCCGAGCTGAGCATGCACTCCATTGTGGTCGATCCTGAGTGTGTCGCCGATAATGGAGTACTGCGAGAAGGGGCTCGTTCTGGCCCAACGTAGAAGTAGATCCTGTAGACGATCACGAGTTGCACGAGCTTCATCATGAAGCAGGTCCAGATCGTTCCAGTAGGAGTTGGGGTAGGGCGAGGCGTCGTAAGAGTCAAGGGTGAGTACCCCTGGTAGAAGATGTATCATAGCGTGGCGCAGGGAGAGCCCATCCATGGCAGTTAGCGAGTCTCTTAGAGCCAGCTGACAGAAAACTGGCAGGCGAGGGGCGTGCCGAGAAGTGAACGTAACTCAAAGCGCACGCCCTACGAACTACTACTTGTACGGAGGATGCCCAGTTTTCAAGCCGAGAGCACTGTTGCTGGCTGCAAAAAGTTAGACTCCTTAATGGCATGTTTAGTCCTGTTGCTCGGTCTCATTCTGCAGGGCATCATAGCTGTCAAAGAGGAGCGCATGCCAGGCGTTAAAGCCCGAGGCGCGGTAAGCAGCTGCGGGAGCAGTGCGAGCCAGAGGTGAAGTGAGTTTCTCGACCGGCAATCTGAACGCCATCGAGACCGGAAGGTAGAAGATGTCCTGGCCTTCGCGAACCGACACTGAGCCTGACTTGCGCAAACGTGACATCGCCACCAGAAGTTCCACTGTATTGATGCGGGCTTGACCAGATATCATGTCGGATATGAGGTCATGCCAGACTCGATTAACAGTGGCAAGTCGTCGGACTTGAATAAGACGCGGCTGCGTGACCTCGTAGACAAGATGCATGTCCTTCGGGTCCAGTGTGTCTGGCGCAGTTGGGGGGATGTAGGTGATGGAGAGGGCCGGCCAGTGATTGAAGCACTCTTGAAGAAGTTTCAGGAGGCCCGTTCTGGCTGCTGTCAGGCCATCCCTGGTGGTGAGGCCTGGTCCTGTAAGGCTGGACTGGCTGCTCGAGTCATCGATGGCAGTTCTGTCCAGGTCCGCCAGCTGCAAGTAGAAGTCGAGGCTGAGGAGCATCGGCGTCAGGAAGTGAAAGATTCGCTGAACGAAGGCGTCTTCCATCAGCACAGACTAGTGTATGGAGGGCAAAGCCGAACTTATTAGAGCCAAGAAAAACTGAAGAATTGCAGTGACGTTGTCACAGCGGTGCAGATACTACATGTGCTTGCGTACCTGCTTTAACCTCAAAATACGAGCAGAGATGGTCAGAGACTGTGTCTCAGCTCGAGAGGCTGTGCCATTCGTGCTAACTAGTCATCTGTGGTACCTAGCGGAAGGCGAAAACCCAGCTCAGTCAGGCGCTGTTGCAGCGTTGGTGAGAAACGAGAGGCTCCTCTTACCGTGTAGGCCGCCAAAACGACGCGAGTGAAGGCCTCCCACGGTTGAGTTGCATGCCATAACACATCCGCCCGGAAGGAGAGGCTTAGGCCGCGGAGGTCAAAGCAGCTTCCCCGGATCATCCCCTGTTGGTTTGGGATCTCCTGGTAGTCACAACCTTCAGGGTCTTCAATCCAAATGCCGCCATTGTCGCAAATGGAAATCGGGATGAGCAATGTATCCAAGGTTGCATTGTGTGCGTCTTTGTGAGGTGGAGAGTGCACATCGACCAAGACCTCGAGAGAAGTCCACTGGTGTTCTGGACGGCAGGAGTACACAAAGGCGTTGAAGAGCCGAGTGACGTTGGGGTGGGAGATGGTCTCCTTTAGCAGGCCAGGAAGAACGCGGCAGACGGCCCCGACCCGAAATCGCTGTCCACCGGAAGAGCCAGCCGCACGAGAGGTGCACTCCCATCGGTCGTGGGGTTCGAAGGGTAGGTACTGCAGAACCTGACGGACCGATGACCAGATGGAGAGACAGCGAGAAGTGATACAGCTGCTCGCGATCTTCTCTGCTTTGGGTACCATGTGTGACAAGCCCCCGTGTGGGATGGGATTAATCAGGTAGCCGTCCTCTGCCTCTGAGCAAGCCATGGTAGTCATTGAATCGAGATAGGTCTCGAATCGCTGCCACTGCAGGGGTGGAAGAGCCGTGTATGCCCATGCCGTGATGTCATTGTAGGGCCATGTTCCTGCTGCCAACGGCAGGGACACTTGGGCCTCCTCACAGTACAACTTCAGCGCCGAAAGAGTGAGGTAGTCCTCCACGTAATCTGCGAAGATCGCAGCGGGAAAGGAAACGGCCCGGATTGGGCTGTCATCCTCGCCAACCATTGGCACTAGCGCAAGCGGTGAGCCGGTAACCGATTCTAAGCCAAGCTCTAGCAAACGGTAACTGGATAGTGCTGGCAACTGCGCTCAAGACATATACTCAGGTTTTTCTCGGGCTAAGGCCAGCGCTGTAGGCATTGGGTCAGAGTCTGTGACTCAGGTAGCTTTGGACTGTGTCCTATTCCGCGACAAAATGGTTTCAGTAGCCGCGTGGCGGAGGCTGTGCCATATGCCGCTAGGGTGGACTGTGTCCTGCGATTGAAGCCTAGTCCATTTCCGCCCAAATGCCCTGCAGCTCAGTAGCCGGTGTCGAGGGCGCTGGCTCGTTCGAGCTGGCAGCCGGGGGAGGTGGTGGAGGCGGAGAATGCTCGAGGGGGTTCTCCGGCATGAGGTAGCCATCCTGGTTGCTGTACTTTTGGTACGGCAGTACCTCTGTGTACATAGTCCTGACGTGGCTGCCCATGGTCCGGAGCCTGCAAGCTAGGAAGAACCGAGCGTAAGCAGCTGATTCCTCCCAGCTACCGGAGTCAAGAGGAGCCCGAGTTGGATCTTCTGGCCCAAAAAGCCCTGATGCATTGGATTTTTGCTGCCTGGGGTAGGAGAAAACGGCAGTGGCCAGTCGAATATTGCCGGTCTCTTCGTACAAGCCGGCTTGCACTGTGATCGAGGGATCTATGGCAGTCTCGTACCAGCTTCCTCCGGGAAAGGCAGATTCTGGCCATTTGGGTGGAGTGAGGCCAGCGAGATTCTCCCATTCTGCCAGCTCGACGCGCAGGTGTTTGGGGAGCTTCGGGGGCATCGGGAAGCCCGACGCAGTGTTGCGCCAGCACTTGTTGCCCACGACTTCGACGGAGATCGTCTTGCTGAGCCGGTAGTAGTCGCCTCTGACGGTCCTGGTGGGACGCTCCATGAGCTCGTGAGGAGGACGATGAAGCGCTCCTCCCTGGCCTAGGGCACCGTAGCCCAAGCTAAGAGGATAGACACTTTCCCCCGCCGTACCTCCAAAATCGATCAAGACATAGGTGGGGGGGTCAAAGCGAACCATGATGTTGCCCATGTGGATGTCCGCGTGGACCAATTGGCTGGAATGCACTGCATTGAGGGCAGCCCGGATGTCAGCCACGAGGTTGACGACATGGTCAGTGTCATGGAGGGGATATGGGCAGGGAACAGTCGAGGCAGTAACAGTGTTGGGCCTTGCTGCCAGAAAGCCTCGATGATGGTATTGATCGGCGGGAGGCGCGATAATCTGCTAAACTCTCGTCTGGCCATGTACTCTTCCTGCGGCCGCGTGACTTTCTTGAGCACAAAGTTTGCAGCACTGGAATTGAAGACCGCGCTGGCGTATCCCGTAGCGATGCTCTCGCCTGAAAGCTCTGGCGAGATGGCGGCCGTCACTTGGGGGTCGACTGGTCGTCGAAGTCCAGGCATGTGGCTCCGACCGAGAGCCTCATGCACTCCATCAGGATAGGGAGCACGATACATCCCAGCGTGAGTGGGAGATATCGTCTGTGACGAATCCGTGCTGCACTGTGTGCTACCTGCCACTGGTAGCTTGAGCCCTGTGACCTGGTTACAAAGCAGCTGAGTGCAGTTGCAGGAAATCGCATGGCAATTAGTTTTGCTCTCTGGTAGCTGGCTCCACCGGCAGTGCCTAGTTCTCTGAAGGTGCTTTCCTAGTGTCCTGTTCCGGAGCCTCGTCAGTTCGTCGATGTTTGGGAGCTGGCGGTGTAGGAGGACGAGCCTTGCCCGAGGGCAGAGTGCATCGTTCAGCAGACTGAGAGCTGGTAGAAGACGCCGAGCCAGGGTCTGTGTATAGTTGCGAGGCCTTACGCTTGAGAATCTCGTCCAGCTGATGTACCAGATTCAGAAAATGTGGGACTTGATCAGGACCCGGAAGGTCCGCAAAAAGTGTGAGATCCATGATGCTAGAGGCTCGAGCCAGGCTGGCGCGCTCAGGAAGTTGAGTAGATCGGTATGAACTGCACTCTAAGGTCCCCCTGCGTTTTGATGCGCAGCTGGAACTTTGTTGAAAGAATCAGCGTGGCGATGCTATGCACCCTGTACGAAAGTGTCAGATGTGCAAGACTGACCAGGTCATCAGCTGTGCTGAGGGAGTTAGTGCACTGTGTGCTTCAACTAGGCCAAACTCAGGGTCGACCTCGAGCCTTGCGAGCCAGTCCTCCCGGCGCCTTTCTTCCCAGGCGCTCAAAGCCGTCGTGGGAGTCAAAGAGGGAGGCGAGAAGGGAGAGGTATGGCAGAAGGTCTGAGTAGATGGCCACCCTGAAGTCAAGGATAACGTGCGTTTTGAGCTTGTTTGGCTTAGCTGAGCAGTGCACGATGTCCTGTGCCAGCTTGGTCTTGTCTGTGGTGATGTTGATCATGGAGTCAACCACCTTCAGTAACTTGCCGTACTCCGTCTTGTCCACGTGTTCTGGGGGGTTGCCCTTGGTAAGTTCGTGGAGAAGAACTAGGGAGACTGCATTCGAGCACGATCCCTCGGGGTGAGGTTCTCCTTGGCGCAGCTTCTTCAATCCTCCCTGCCAGGATTTCACGGACTCAACTAGTGCCTTCGAAAGTTGGTGGTCTTGGGGAAGTTTGTACACCAATGACAGCTGGTGTTGCAGTAGACTCATTTGGTCGTCGTGCACAAGGAATGCTTTGGTAAGCTCTTCCGGGCTCAGCGCCTGAATGGCGCCTGATTGTGCTCGAGGCTGGGTGCCTTGCCCGAGCGCTTGGACCGCCCCAGGTCCTTTCTGTCTCGGGATAGATTTGCGGCGCGGCTGGTCCTGTTGCCTCGGCAGGGCAGCGGCCTTGGCCGCAGGCGAGAGAGACTCGAGAGGAGGTTCTTCTGAAACTTCCATTCCCGAAGCGTCATCAAAGTCCGTGCCATTTCGGGAGCGTTTGTGCTCCGGACTCTTGACTGCGACAGGGGAAGCGGTAATGCCGGCCTAGTAGTCGGAGAGGAAGCTATACAAAAAGAGAGGGGCGAGCTGATTGAGAGGAAAAGAAATTGCGGTATGTGCATGTCCGCGTGCGCTCATGACACACTTGGCCTTGACGTGAGGCGGCCTATGTCAACTTCCAATTGACTATAGGCTTCTCACGCACGGGCGCCCTGCGTTGCCCCCAAGGACGAAGCTGGGCCGGAATGCATCACCTAACGATGATGCTAGCAAATTCGTTGCAAGAAAAGCATGTAGACATTTCTGGAGATGGACAGATTCAAGGCCGCTGAGGCCTTTTCCGGGAGCCTGTAGTCGTCAGAGATCCAAACCTGAGAGTTTGCATCCGCAGGGTCCTCCGGCCAAAAGCGCGGTAGTGCCCAGAAGCAAGGGAGTCCCCAAAGTGGGCAACGCCTGCTATGACCTGATAGAGTCGCTGGGTTCGATCTTCGCTTGAGGTCCATACGGGCACCGTGGCGCGGCCTGTCCAGAGACATGGCTGAGTGTTCTTGACTCCATCCTGCCAGCGGCAAATCACAATCGCTAGGAGTTCAGGTGACCAGACAAGCGCTCGGGTAAAGGTCTGGGATTCCCACAACCGTAAGCAAGTCGATAATGTCAATGGGCCAGACGGGAGGGGAAGGAAGAGAGGGCTGACTCCCACGTCTGAATCTTCAACCTCGCCATCTGTACGACCCTGCCACTGTGTTTGTTGAAGGGAGCCTAAAGGCTTGGACTGCATATGTAGAAGCAGCTCTGAAACGTCGTGCTGTCTGCCATCCAGTCGCCAGCCTGAAGTGGCATGGCGAAATTCAAACAGGCCGAACAGGTTCAGTAATCTGGGGGCTCTCTCGTCTCCAAGGTGGGACAGGACTGACTGGAAAGCACCTAGATCATACCCAAAACTCGAGATCTGATGCAGAGCCTGGAAGAGAGCATTTGCGTAACACGAGTTTGACGTGTTAGTCAGAGCGCGCTGGTGCACTCCTGCTGGTCGCATTTCCGCATGTCCAAGGGACTGCGAAATGGACTCCTGCTTGTCTGTCGTGGGTTGACGAGCTGTGCTCGACTGATTTGAGGCTGTGCCATTCGACCGTGACCTAAAGAAATGGGCTAGTGTCTTCTCTTGGGGCTTGGAGGGAGGAGCCATAACTGCTTCCTCCGCCTCCGGTTGCCCTCGCAGCCACTGCGTGCTAACTTGATAAAGCACGGGGCATTGCTCCGGGTGCAGTCTGCGATCGTAAACCTTGTAACCGCAGAAGGAGCACGGGTGTCCCTTGGCAAGGTGGGGCGAGAAGCCCTGGCATATAAAGACTGCACGCTTGTGTAGCCTTGACCAGTCCTTAGGATGCGCCTGACGGAAGTGTGACTTAACTTTGGTGTGATCGAAAGTCCAGAAATCACACGTGAGGCACCGATGGATCAGGACCCGGGCCTCCGCTGTCTTTGAGAGCACCGCTATTCGATGTTGTGGGAGCTGAGCAATGTCCTGTCGCAACTGAGAAAGGATCCTTACCTCAGGGTGATTTGAGAGTTTGTCTGTCGCATTCAGAGATCGAAGCTTCTGGGGTTCCGGGCATGCTCCTGACAACAGGTGGTCTCGAAGACCTTTCCATTGATGAAATTTGCGCATGCAAGCGGCGCATTGCGGCATCCCATCCACCGCGTGGAGTTGTCGATCGAAGCTTGAGGGTACAAATCTGTCAATGCTGGCTGGATGTACGCGCGACTTGTGTAAATGTAGTCCATTTGCTGTCTCGAAGGAGGCATCGCAGAGTGTGCACGCATGTAGGGCTACAGGGTGTTCAGCTGCTTCGGGGAGTTGTGACAGGAAGGACAGCTTGTCCCGGATGACTTGCAAAACCGAGTGCTCGGTTGTGATGTCTGGGCTTCTGGCTGCGCGTCGCTCAAGTTTGCGGAGTCTCTTCCTTAGCTTGATCTGCATCGCTTGGACCGGATCCTGAATACTGTAGAGCTGGAAAAGATCCTTAGTGGTGATGCGGCTGGTATGTGCTGGCAAGTTCAGCACTGATCGCACCTTGTAAGCATGCCAACTACGTAGCTGCTTTGCCGACTCCTCACTTAGTCCGACGTCTGATAGGCCTGTCGTCAGTGTGCTCAGGACTGTGCTTTGCCAAACCTTGAGTCGCGACATTGTGCTCGCATACCTACGATTGTAGACAAATTGGCGGACTTGATGCAGCTTTTGCTTAGCCTCCCCTATGCGGTAATGCAATGTCTGCAGCTCGAAGTGGTTGTAGGAGATCATAACCCCCAGGTACTTGCTACAGGAAACCCACTGGAAGGCGGGGAACGATTTGTTGGGCCCGATGCGCCATCCGCGAACCTGCTCGCCCTTGGAGTTTGTGATCCAGCAGCCGTGTTTATTCATCACGTTTTGGGATTCTCTACCCGCTAACTTCACCAAGATGACGCACTTGCCTGTGTTGACTCGGAGACGGTGTTTGCGGACCTCCTCAAGTAACGCTGCGATGAGCGCATGAATGGCCTTGAGGTCCTTGTCGGAGCGGATAGTCCGATGGAGTGTGAGATCATCGGCGTATCCTGTCAGAAACTTCAAGACCTGCTCAGCACCGAATAGGTCAACTAGAGAGCGGAAAAGGTCGCCTGTAAGGAGCGAGAAGAGTGTGGGGGCGAGCTTACATCCTTGTTTGATGCCTGCTGTGGTTTCGACAGAGGTGGAATCTCCCTGCGCGTGAAGGACATAACGAGACCCGTCATGCAGAGCCTGAACGAGGTGGACTGTGTCCTGATCGGCCCCTTCTCTCTGAAGAAGGTCGATGATCTCTTGGCGAGAGACTGTGTCAAACGCTTGGCTTAGGTCAAGAGCGAAGGTGAGGCCGCCAACTAAGCCTGGGGCCTGAGTGCCTTGTTGCAAGGCATGTCTTGTGGGGTGGGCCTGTTCTAACAGGGATCGAGCCTCGCGCAAGTGATGCACCACGCGTTCTAGCGCGTCTGACAGCCCCCGACCTGGTAGATAAGCGAACTGTGGCATGTGCTGGAGGAACGAGAGGGTCAGTGGCTGAAGCGCTTCTCTGGCCGCTCCCGCCAGTCCCTTAGCGTCAGGTCTAAGGATACCCAAGGGTCTCAAGTTCGCTGGTTTGTCAGAGGGTTTGCCCGGCTTGGGAATTAAGCAGAGATCAGCGTCTACGAGGTCGGATTCGAGGCTGTCCTCGGCCTGCTTGGATGCTACGTGTTTTGAGAGGATCGGTGCGACGATGTCGCTACACAGTCTCCACACAGCCGCGGGTGCGGCTCCGTCAGGAACAGCTTTATTAGGCTTGATGGAATGAATGTGAGCTGCTAGTTTGGGCGGCGCCAAAACAGGGAAAGCTCCATGCAGTGTCCGTAACGGAGGGTGGGCCGCAAAGACCTGATTTGCATATTCCCTGAGGGCTGCTAGCTCCTGCGCTGGACCCAGCAAGTGTCCTGTGTTGTCCTTTAGTTGAGCTCTGCGCGCAGGCTGCCAAGGCTGCAGTTTTTTGAGGGTCTGAAAGGAGATGTGTTGGTCACCTTCAGCCAGACTCGCGTCCACCTCCGATATGAAACTCGCGATCCTATCTTTCTTTGCTTGTTTCACAGCCTGGCGATGTGCCACTTGCGCCAGTTCAGCTTCGGTGTCTGGCGGACGTGGCGTGTGCTGATTAGGAGGCTGTGCCATTGCGTTAGGTGACTCGATCAGCTGTGCTGAGGGAGTTGTGTTCGCAACCCTGTCATGGGTACGGGCCCGCCACATGCGTCGGGTTTCTGACTCCAACGGGATCAGTCTTCGTTTGGGGATTTTTGGAAAAAAGCGTTCTGCACCTTCCAAAAGCAACGCATTCCATGCCTTGGGGTCCTGGCAGGTGTCAATTCTGGAAGCTATCCAGCTGTGCAGTGCCTTTGCCGTCTCATCCTCCTCTCTGACCGAGGCCTGTAGAGCTAGTGAATCGTAACGGCGCGTGCTGAGCTTATGGGATGGAAGCAGCCAGTGATGTTGGAGGGGTACCTCAGCTTTAAGCAGGTAATGCCCTCCTTTCTTCCAGCTTCCCAACGGGCAGTCCACCCAGGGGGCTGACCTTTTTGCTTTGCCTCCCGCCGTAGATTCTTTGGTTAGAATGAAGTCAATTTGCGACTCCACTCCTCCTTGTGAGAAGGTGGCTATGTGGTCACATTGCCAGGTGTTAAGGGCAACCAAACGCAACCTGAGCAGCAGGTTAAACAAGTTGGATTCGTCAGGGCGGTCCTCAGTGGGCGGCTTCACGTGCGTTCCCACCAATGGAGGGCTCGGACGCAGGGAAGTGTTAAAATCACCTGCTACAATAAGGGAGTCCCTCTTAGGCACCTGCTTGATCACCTTGGACATGACGGATAGTACCTTAGCACGGTCATCCTTATTGGACTGGATGGTCTTGGCAGAAGACCAAGCGTGTTGGTACACCGCGACAACAACCAGCCGAGTACCTGCAATGTCTGCACGAGCTTCTAAGACCCTACCCGGGCTCCACTCCTTCCAGCGTAAGCTCTTGGGGGCGAACTTGGGCGAGAAGAGGATCATGACTCCATCAGCTCGAGTCGTGGATGGAGCTCGCGGTTCTTGCCGAGTTTTACGCGTCGCAGCTTGTTTAGGCCGGGTATTTGGTTTGGTAGACTCCGAGGCTGAGGAGATACAGTACCACCCAGAAACGCTGAATTCACTGGTCTCAGTCCAGTGCGTTTCCTGTAATATGAGGACGTCACAGTGATGGGAGGCTTCAGCTGCTAGCCACGTTTTGAGTTCGCCCCATTGCTGTTGACCTAGGTGTCCCGCGTTCCACGAAATAACTCGGATGGATCTTTCCAACCGGCCTGCCCTGCGGGAGGCTGTGCCATATGCAGGGGAGTCAGCAGTCTGTGACTGAAGCTCTCTTCGAGTGGGTGGGGGGCGTACCCCCAGACGGTCAACCAGGGTAGGTGTCAGAACCTGCCCTCGGTATGGTACGGGCCCGTCACTACGGACTGTCCTTCTACATGCTGTCTTGAACGAATTCTTACGAAGAGATGCAAAGTTTTGTGAGTGCACTGGCAATTGCGCCATCCGCTACTTTCGTCAAGAGACCGAAGCCTAATGACTCCCTCCACTGCGCGGAAGTGGAAACCCTACCGCCTGCCCAGTTTTGCAATGTTTTAAACAGTGTCTGGGCCCAGGAATTGGGACCTGGCGGCTCAAAGCAGCTCCTGTATGAAAAGGGAGAGGACCATGGCGTGGAAGGAGGCACAAACCTTTACTGTTCAGAAAAGGGCCCGGTAGGAACCTCTAGCACAGCAGTTGCGCCCCAAGCCTGTTCGAAACCTCTCATTCAGCGCGGCCGCTTGAGCACTTGTGGCGGCTACTACTACTACTACTACTACTACTACTACTACTACTACTACTACTTCTACTACTCCTATACTCCTACTCCTACTCCTACTCCTACTCCTACTCCTACTACTCCTACTACTCCTACTACTCCTACTACTACTACTACTACTACTACTACTACTACTACTACTACTACTACTACTACTGTACCATCTGAGCTGAAGTGCTGAATTCTAGCGCTGGTGTTGCAAGGTACGTTGCAAGTCTTGATGCCTGCTACTCTTGCAATCACAGCTTTTTTGCGATCAAGCAGCTCCTGCAAAAAACTCGGTGGTAGAAAACAGCTTGAGACATAGCCTACCGTCATGACGAACTTCTCCCGCTGTCGTGACGCACTGCTCTGAGCAGTAAGCCTCAGCAAGCTTCCTGACCAACCCTGAACCTTAAACCCCTAGCCCATAAGCCCTACCTATAGTCTCCATTGTAGTTCCTTTTCGGGGTTACCGTATAGGATCCTTGATATAGAATTATTGGTTAAACCAAAAACAAAAACTACAATGGAGACTACAGGTAAACCAACCCTATCCCTCCAAGGACCTCATAGTTAGGGCCCTAGACCCCTTACGGACCCCATAATAAGGTCCCTGGAGGCATAGGGTAAACCCCTATCCCATAAGCCCTAAACCCTAAAGCCGCATGCGCAAGGCAGCTCTCAGACCCTCAATCACCACATGTTGCCAGAAAGCCCACCTGCCTGACAGCACAGCTTCCACTGGCTCAGCCAGAGCATCCGCCCGTGCCTCCTCACAAATGCTGCGCATCATCATCAGTATCATTATCCTCATGATCATCAGCATCGATTTCATCTTCGTCAACGTCGCATCATCATCAGCCGTGAGTGCCACCACAACCGCAAGCATCATCATCGATTCGGGATCAGCAACATTAGTTATCCCACCTTGTGCCAATGTTGGTTTTCCCTGATCCTTCACTGCTGCGGCAACAAACTGGCGTACGTCAAACATGCCGTGTCTTTTGCTCGGAAGACCTTTGCCAGAAAGAAGCTGAACACAATCTCTACACGTCCCAACCCCGCGGAATATCTGGAAGAGACGCGTAGGGCTTTGGGCCAGAACTACATCTCGAGGGAGTAACTCCTCAAAGTTGGAAATTCGTAAGCTGAAAAAAGTGATGTCACAGCAGTGCTATCCTCTCAACTACTACTGCTACTACTGCTGCTACTGCTGCTACTACTACTACTACTACTACTACTACTACTACTACTGCTTACTGCTACTACTACTACTACTACTACTACTACTGCTACTGCTACTGCTACTGCTTACTACTACTACTACTACTACTACTACTACTACTACTACTACTACTACTACTACTACTCCTGCTACTACTACTACTACTACTACTACTACCACTACCACTACCACTACCACTACCACTACCACTACTACTACTACTACTACTACTACTACTACTACTACTACTACTACTACTACTACTCCTACTCCTACTCCTACTCCTACTCCTACTACTACTACTACTACTTATACCACCACTACTACTACTACTACTACTACTGCTACTACTACTACTACGACGACCAATACTAATACTACTGCTGCTACTACTTCATTCTCATACCCATACTCGTACTATTGCCAACTCTGTAACTCATATGAAAACGAATACTAATGCTACAACCAATACGAATGCTTATACTAGCCCGAATACGCATACGACGATCTAGTACGAATACCGCCACTAACCCTAATAATAACAACAATAGCAACAGTAATACCAATAAAGAGCAAGACAAAGAAAATATCTGAAAGTAGTAGCAATACCAGTGATAGGAGTAGTACTAGCACTTGTACTCGCAATGTGCTGGGACTGGTACTCATACTAGCCACAACCCTCCACCTAGCAACTACGCTTGTCAAACCAGGGTTCTGGAAGCTCGAGTTTGCAAAGTCGACAAGTGGATGTTTGAGGCAACAAGAATGGTAGGACATTACCAAAGTACGGTAAATGTCGAGTTGAAAGCACGTGCGCGCATGCCTGTCGTCAGTACCCCCACCCCCGCCCCACCCCCCCACCATCCGTCCGAACCCTTCCGAAATCCGAAACTCGAGTTTGCAAAACCGACACGTGGATCTTGAGACTACAAGCGGTAGGGCACTACGGATTTCCGCAAAGGCCGAGCAAAATGGATGCGCTCTCATTATGGTGTAGAGCTCTCAAGATGGTGTAGAGCAAGTGTAGTTAGCACGGGGGGGGTGCCTAATACTAGCGCTAGTACTGGGAACAGTAGTAGCAATAGCATAAGCAAAACCAGGCATGGTCATCTAGAATTTCAAGTAATAGTAGTTGTAGTAGTAGGAACAATAATACAGGTACTGTACAGTAGTAATGGTAACTGTAATCATAATGCTAATCACAGAAATACAGCTGGTACCAAAACAAGACTATCCGGAGTCACACTATCACTAGCAATTAACAACAAAAGCTATAAACCTAGGACGTATTGATACTCTAGTACTCTTCTCCTGCTCCTGCCCTCCTCCTACTCCGGCTCCTGCTGCTTCCGACGTTAAGCGACGACGGTGGTGACGATGACGGGTTCTGCTCTCCACCATGCCTACACTGCTACCACTGCCATGTCAGTGTGGTTCCTGCTTCAAGCTCTCGCTTAAACACTGGCGGCAAAGCCATTGTTGTTAGTACTATCACTAGTACTATTCCTGCTGGTACCAGTACTACGACGACGACGACCACTACTACTACTACTACTACTACTACTACTACTACTACTACTACTACTACTACTACTACTACTCAAAGTATTGCATATGAATAGCTTCCGCATATGAATAGCTTCCCGAAGCCCCAAACCCTGCGAACAAGGGTTCCCGAAATGAGCGCAGCAGGGTAAGAAGACCTGCCTCGGCGGCCGCTGCGGGTGCGGACGGACACTCAGGACCATCGGGGCGAAGCATGTTCCACACTCCGCATGGACAAGGAAACCGCAGTCTAAATGTTCACACTACAGCTGTTATTGCTTGTGCGTAGGGGATAGATAATATGACTTGATTAGTAGAACCATTAGGGCTCCCTGGGGAACAACTTCCGACTATTCAGACTTCTACAGTAGAGCGTTGAGGGCTTAGGGTGTATGGCTGAGGCTCTAAAGTTTAGGTCAGTGTGAATGTTCCGGGCACATGGGCTACATGTGTGCGGGCTTATTTTCTTCACAACTAGCAACCCTTCATACTACTTTGTTTCTACTCGGTTCGCTGAGCTGTCGTTTGAACTTGGGCCTTTCCTAGTCCTGTGTGGAAATATTTTGAGGGAGTCTGAACTCCTTTCAGCATCAACGAGCCTGTTTGGCTCAGCCCCGGGGGTTTAGAAAGCCCTGAACAGGGCTCCAAAAAAGCACATAAGCAAAACGTAGGATAGGGATATCCCATATAACCCCCCTTTATCAGGTAGGGATATCCCCATAAGATGCTTATGCTTATGTGCTTTTTGGGTCCCTGATAGAAAGCCCTGAACAGTGTGTGCTCGGAGCGGACGAAGCTGTACAAAGTGCCGCCCCGAGTCTTTGAGAAGAGCCAAAAATGCAGGCAGACCTGAGATTCACAGCTTGCGGGGCTCCTGGGCGCATACATACGCTCATACAGAGGTACATACATACATACATACATACATACATACATACATACATACATACATACATATATATATATATATATATATATATATATATATATATATATATATATATATATATATATATATATATATATACATGCACATACATATGTGCATATATGTACATGTATGTATGTATAATAGATACATATATATATATATATATATATATACACATGTAATTATGTATATGTACATATATACATATATACACTGATAGGCAGATAGATGGATAGATAGATGGATAGATAGGTAATTACATGTGTTTGTGCAGTAGTCTCAAGACTACTTCTGAGTTTAGCGGTGCAGGCCTCTCTGGAGGTCCTCGGTGTTATACAGCTACATTCCATGGCTCGGATAACAAAAGCGATAAGTTTCAACCGTTACAGAACCCAGGAACAAGTTTTACGGTTTGGTCGTTACATATTATGCATCATACACCAGATGTGTTGTACCGTATATACATCTTGTACATGATACACTCAGCAATGCTCCCATCTTCACCGGCCCCACTGCATTCGGAGGCAAGCCACCTTAAACCCTAAACCGAAAATCCGAAACCCTAAACCCTAAACCGTAAATGCTAAACCCTAAATCCTAAACCCTAAACCCTAAATCCTAAACACGAAACCTCAGCCGCCAATCCCAAGGGGTACAGTGTAGAAATCTGAGTAAGAAGCCCATTTTGGAACCTGATTTCAGGGTTTGGGGCCCTTTAACTTGGGGTTGTGTTTGGGATTAGTGTAGGGGCAGTGTTGGAACCTGAATAAGAAGCCTTGGGTCTTTTTTAGGCTTCTTCATATGAACCCTTCCTTTTCTGTGGTTGTAGGGCCGGTATGACTATGTCTAGTAGTAGTACTAGACTATTACTATGACGATGACTACTACATGCTATACTGTTATGCGGTTACTCACAACTACTATGACTGCGTTATTGATCACACCTTTTTGCTGCAGGCGAAGCGAGATATGCGACGAAAGCCGATAGAAGACCGACTCGCGTCAATCCCTGTCAGACGGTGTTCCCGAGGGTTGCGGAGTTTTGTGCTTTGAGGTGTACGGCTCCACCCTGTGTGATTTTTCGAGGCGTTACAGACGGGCTTCAGAATAAAGCCCCATAATTACATGAAGGGCTGTCTTGGGTGACAGGTAATTAGCGTTTAGGGTCTGGCGTAAGGTCCAGGGTCTAGAGCTAGCTAGGGTTTAAGAACCAACCGGGCTTGTGATGGTAGTGAATCCAGAGTTGTCTTTGGGGCATTTATGACTACGGAACTTGGGGGAATAGGCTCTTGTCGACTCATCTGAGGAAGTGCACCGGATGACTTGGCCGGCTCTTTGTCCGACCTCTTGGTACTTTGAGACTTCAGGCCTAGCAGGCAGTGTGTTGCAATCCGAGGGATTGAAGCCAATGTATGCTTAAACAGGAAGTGACCCTTGCAAATGGGTATATTTTCCTTTTTTAAGAACCTCTATATAGGTCGACCCAAAGTCTCGACCCAAAACCCTATAAACCTGTTCCCCAAACCCAATACCTAAATCCCAAACCTAAACCCGAAAGTCCTAAACCCCTAAAACCCCTAAACCCCTAAAGCTTAAACCCTGAACCCTAAACCCCGAATGCTGGAGGCCCGAAAGCCGTCGAGGCCGACCACCCTAGAGACGGAAAGCGTAGGGTTTAGGGTTTAGGGTCTGGATCATAACCCCCCACAACCTAGGCTTCTTTAGGGCTTCGGGCAGAACCCTTGCAACTCCTTCTTCCGAATCCCGCCCCCCCCCCCCCCATTATGCCTTTCTAGAATCCCTTACTAAAGCCGTTGGTGGAGGCCTTTCTGTTATTTTGCATCCCCCAGGCGGGGAGGTTCGCAAGGCTACAACAGCACTATTCTAGATGGGTAGTCCCTTTTTGAGTACCCTAAATAATAGGTGCCGTATTATATTAAGGGCCCAAAAAGGGACCCTAATTTTGACAATTACCCATATAATAATTTAGAATCCCTATACCGCCTATAGATTTCAAGCCCCAAACCCAGCTCAGGAGCTGCTACCTGCTTTCCCCAAAGGGCCCTAAGTACCCATGTGGGTTTAGGGTTTAGGGTTGTAGGGTTTCCATAATAGGAACTACGACCATGAGCGGTGCAAGTATGCCCCATAGAGGGACCCCATTATGGAACCCTGTAGCCCCCTTTCAAGGGGACCAAATTGCTATGGAACCCTAAACCCCTAAACCCCTAAACCCTAAACCCCTAAACCCTAAGCCCTAAAAAGTAAATACTAAACCCTAAACCCCTAAACCCTAAATACCCTACACTCCACAAGACCATTTTTGAATCTTTAGGTACCTAGGGCCCTGTGAGGTCGCATCTCACGTGTCATCCGGGGCTCGGCTCGCGGGGCTTTCAGAGGCCTGAGCATCTGGCCAGAGACAGCCGCAAAGAGTGCTAGGCTTTAGGGTGTAAGGTTTAGGCTTTAGGGTTTAAAGGTTTAGGCTCTTGGGTTTAAGGTTTAGGCTTTAGGGTTTAAGATTTAGGGTTCAAGATTTAGGGAAAAAGATGTAGGGTTTAGTGTATCTGGCGCTCCAAACAGCCCAAAGCAGGTACTATTTATAGACCTTAGACTCCAAAGTAGGTGCTGTTTGTACACATGGAATCCTAGGGGTAGGGTCCGGGTTTATGGGTGATGGGTCTACAGTAGGATTTAGGGTTACGGGTTTAGGGTATAGAGTCAAAGGGTATCGGGCTTTTATGTAGGAGTAGCCATCTGGAGAACAGCGGGTAACTAGCAAACCAAGCCATAGACGTACAACACAAAAGGGATCGTGCGTAGTCATCATAGTCTCAACTTAAGTTTGAAAACCGATTGGAAAGCAAAGCCCAGTGCGTGGAAGACTCAAGAACGCTTCGAAACTCCAATGTCTGCAGGACAATGACGATTGGCGTGTTCACATTGTTGACAATGCATAAAGAAGGTCGCGAACATGACGGCATTGATGACTAGATGTTCTTTTCGACGCACCTAAGATGGTGAAGTCCACAGACTAGACTAGTAAAGGAGCCTTCACACTTGGAACAGCTATGAGCAGGGTATTGGGGTATATTCCGGCAACACTAAACCCCACATTACTCCGGCCCATTAGATACTTTGCCATACTCTTCTCAGCATCCTTCTTGAGCACCTTCATGAAGTCATTAAGGAGTGTCGCGTCGCTCTGAACCGTGGTGAAGGTGTCCATAAAGTCCTTTAGGGCACGATGGTCTCAACCGGAAGAACCGAAGTTTGGGAAGAGGAAGCTGGCGTCTTCACCAAGTCCTTGAGGGCCTGCTTTCCCGAGGCGGGCTGGAAGTCCCACAAATCATTCAGCGCCAACGCCACATAGTTATCGGAGCGTGCCGGTCGCCTTTTCTTTGGCGAGGGAGTGAGGTCAATCAGTTTGGGCCGCGAGCTGGTCGTTGCAGCTGCCGTTGGCGCCGCCATTTTGGACTCTCTCCAAACCCGCCGCTGTAAAGAAGTTGGCAATGCTCCGCCCACTGACCGTCTCCTCCAGCAAGGCTTTGTGCGCGGCCTTGCCGTGCTCGGTCTGCAGAAGCACCTCCTGGACGGCTTTGGACAGGAACCCCTCTTGGAGACTGGCCGCAAGTGTCAGGCCCCAATGGGACCCTACGTAAACACCGGCGCACCGGGCCAAGACGTCCGCATGCCGTCGCCAATTTTTGTGGACATTGGCCGAAGCGAAGAATGTGGTGCACGGCTTCGGCGATAGCGTCTGGGGATCTCTCAACGTCTGGGTGGTCCTGCGCAGTGGAGCACCGTAGGGAAGCCCGAACCGAAGCAGCAAACGCCTGCAGCTGTCCTGGATGTTGAGAATCTTATTCGCGTCTTCGATTTTGTGCTTCACGCAGAGGTCTGTGTACTCTTTGGTGAAGGTCTTGCTGAATATCCCAGCTTCAGCGCCTTCCTGGAGGTTCGTCATGGTGGCGTGGAGAGAGCCCACGAGCATACTCTATCCAATCGCCGGGCGGTTGAAGAGTTCATGTCGGTCGCCACGCACAGCCTCGGTCGCGAACAGCTTGGCGTCGAAAGCTTGCTCGGGTTTAAGCAAGCCGAGGATGCCGGCGTTGCTGGTGCCTTCCTCGTTGTATACCACAGCGCCAAAATTTTTCGCCAGCATTTTCGGCGGCAGGAGGGGACATGTTGCAGATTGGGGAAGCAAAGGCGCGGGATGGGCAGTAGAAGACTATAGCTTGAAAGCAGGCTGCAACGAAAAGCAAGCGTCTCCAGCAGGATCTCACGCTGCAGACAAAATGCGCGCTCTCTACCGGCGGTTTGAGGGGGGGACCCCCCTATAGAGGACAGGCAGCAGGTGCAACGCTCCACACTTGGCATCGCAGCCTCTATTCTTTTTTACGTTCGCGGCCGAAAGAGCTGCGCTGACGGCCGGCCGAGAGCTCGCAGATCGTTTAAAGTCACGGCGCGAGTAACGGCAGTGTAAGCCCAACCGGGAGGTGCAAAGGCTTCATCGAAGCAAATGCAGAGCTCCGGGGCGCTTTGGCCCTGCACTTGGTGCACGGTGGATGCGTAGCCGTAGCTCACGGCGTACGCGTTGCGGACCACACTTCCGGAGGCCACCTGCGGGGCCAGGCGGCGTGGACAGGTTCGCAGGACCGAATAAAGTCCTTGTCGTCTTCAACCTTGTAGGGGACGATGGTCTCAACCGGAAGAACCGAAGTTTGGGAAGAGGAAGCTGGCGCTGGCGGTGGTGGGGTAGGACCACCTTTGCCATCACCGTCACCATCCCTGCTTTTCTTCTCTTCCTCGTCGTTCTCAACGGGCCAAAGATGTCTGGGGACAGTTCCTATACCACTCCGCTTCCAGCCGTTCTAGGGTCCATGTACCCAAATAGGGATCCTTTAAGGGTCAAAGGGTTACTGTAAGGGTTCTAGAAGGGCTTTAGGGTTTGTGGGTGAAGATTTAAGGGTCCATATACCCAGATTGTATATACTTTGGTGTTAAAGTAGTCCCTACTGTCGCTGGACAAAATCCTGCATTACCCATTATAAGGAATATACCATAGTTCCCACAGTTTAGAGTCCTGAGGGTCATGCAGGAGATTGGCCATCAACAGTATCACTACTTGGGGACATGGCCCTTAGGGGAAGCCTCCACAAGAGCACACGCAAACACACATCGTAAACATTGCAGACCAAGACGACGACATGTTGATGCTACAGCTACTGTACTGAAACGGCCAATCACACAAAACAGCAGCTACCAACGTGATGTACTGAATGGCCTCACACGAACTCTTACCCGAAGCAAGCTAAACAACAAGGAAGGAGCCTATCATAAAGCCCACCTCTTGTGGTCCTTCCCGTGCTAAACGCTAGGCTAAACCCTTTATAAAGACACCCATAGATCCGGTCCCCTCAAGAGAGATCTGCACCCCTACTAGGGGAATGTGGCCTCTGCAACTTCCTCAGCTTCCTCATCTGGGCTATCAACCTGCCCGTCGACTTAATAGGCATATACCGTCCACTTAACCCTGACACCCTAAAGCCTTGTTTGGCCGGTGAACTCAAGGGATGTGAGTGCCCGGTAGAAAGCAAGCTCAAGATTGCCAAAGGATGCAGGGTCGGACACGAGTCGTGACACGAGGACTCTCGCAGCTACGAAGATTGAAAACCTGCCTGGAGGTTGGATTCGTCTTTGCTTCTACGGGTGCAGAGGGGGACTTTCGATCGCAGACTCCCCGCCCACAGTGGGCGTGCACTTAGAACTACAAACTCCGACCTCACTGAAAAAGTGAAGTCTATTCGGGGTTTAGGCTTCTGGCTCCTTCTTCCTTCGTACTGCAGGACCCCAAACTTAAACCTACAACTAGGCCAAGAGAAGGTGCTAAGAAACCAAACAACTGCATGCTCAGGTGTGCGCTGCACTTCAGAAATGCAAACTCACCTGAATCTGAA
This sequence comes from Symbiodinium sp. CCMP2592, assembly GCA_905221615.1. NCBI lineage: Eukaryota > Dinophyceae > Suessiales > Symbiodiniaceae > Symbiodinium > Symbiodinium sp. CCMP2592. The sequence goes on along the minus strand of CAJNDT010006069.1, from coordinate 1,466,046 downwards.
CTCTGAACACGACCTGCACACCCAAACATGTGCCACGGTTATGAGGTCGTAGGGAAACTTAAGCGGTTCCTTGAGAAGTCTGTTGCAGACTTGGTTCACCTTTCGGCGTCCCATCATGTTTGAAAGCCACATAATCTAAACCAACCCGCATGCCACCCTAACTCCCAAAACCACTTCATTCTAAACTCTATAACCCTAAACCCTAAACTCCAAACCCTACCCTAAACTCTGAACCCTACCTAAACTTACAGAAGATCAGAAGATCAGATCCCTCAAGCTGTAAGACCCCTGCAGCGCCCTCGCGCCTCAGCAGCTTCTGCCGGACTGGCCTTCTACACACAGGTGCGGTCTTCGGGGGTACTCTAGGGTTCTGCCTTTAGGGTTCAGGGAAGTTTGGCGCCTCTGGGAGCAACAAAGGTTTAGGGCTATGGCTTCGTCTGGGGCTTTAGGGCTTAGGGTCTCGGGTCTATAGCAACTTACGGTTCTGAGCTTATCGTTGTCCGGGTTTAAGAGTTTGCGAAGGTTCCCTAAGTAATAGAGCCTGCCAAACTGCATGAAATCGTGGTCGGAGTTCGAAATAGTGAACCTTCATGATAATTACTATCTCCCTGTAGTCCCTGTGCTGTCACACTATTACATACCGCACCCCCAAACCTAACTCCAATTATCATTCAGGTTCCGAAATTGCACCCAAGACCCCGTACTTTGCGTCAGAACACAAAGCCGCAAACTGCAAACATTCCCTAAGGGATCCATGTACCCAAATTGTAAATACTCCCCGAAGTACCCCGACTCTGCGCTCCCCAAAAGGCAAGAGGCTTCAGGTTGAGGGTTTAGGGTTTAGGGTTAGGCGACAAAAGACAGTGTAAGCACTATAGCAGCTTAGCCTGCAAGCCTCACAGCAACATATAATCAGAACAGGGTTCTGGGGGTATACATAGGCATGCTACAGGATACTTCCATCAAGGAATTCTACGGAACAGTGTTTGTGAGTCTTCATGCCCCTATGATAAGGCGGTTCGAGACAGCAGTACAATGGCTCTGCAGCAAAGTTCGTGCTACAACTCAGCTTATACTATACATACGGCAGAAGCCATACTGACTAATTTAACGATGAATTATCGGGTAACCCAGCAACCCTCCAACCTCCAACCGCCCTCAGCCCTGTACCCAAAACCCCTAAACCGATCGTTAACCTGAAGGCCTCAGTACGAACCCCCAAAACCACAAAACCCTAAATCCGCGTGGCTCTTCACCAGAAACCCGTGAACCTAAAGCCACCGGAATTCCAAACGACGGTTGGCCTCTGCGTCTTTGGCAGAGGGGCTGGCAGAAAGCTCCTTTTGGCATGTCGAGGCTCCGGGAAATCGAAAGGGTGTACAGGGTGTGCGTCACCGGTAAACGGGTGTATAGGCCCTACCTGTATCTCCAAACCCTAACAAAAAAGTAGGTTATAACCCCTTATAGGGTATAGAACCCCTAAGACGGTAGGTTTTCGGATCCCAACACTACCTATAGTCTCCATTGTAGTTCCTTTTTTTGGATAGCCAGTTTTATGGTTGGGGACCCATAAAAGAGATTTTGGTTAACCCAAAAAAGGAACTACAATGGAGACTATAGGTAGGATCTCTGTGTTGGATCCTCCGGCTTTCCGAAGCTTTTCTCCTGTCCTGAGGAAGCCCTGAACCTTCAAGCCCAAGTGGCCTTAAACCCTAAGCCCTAAAACCCTAAACCCTAAAGCCTAAACCCTAAACCACGGGAAAAAAAGCTGCATCCTCATAGGCTTTCGTGGGAATCTCGATGCCGTCGCCCTGGCGAGGAAACGGCTGACGGCTTGCGGGAGATCTCTGGAACCTGATTAACGAACACATCCACAGAAGTAAGAGGCTCGCAAAACCTAACCCCTAGACGGTTTAGAGTTTAGGCTTTAGGGTTTAGGGCCCTATACGCATGAACAGCCCTGCTAAGATGCAGGGTTCTTCTTTAGCAGCCTCCGACGCCGACCTGTGGCTTCAGGCATGTTCAGTGGTTGAGGCTTTTACGGTTTAGGGTTCAGGGTTCAGGGTTCAGGGTTTAGGGTTTAGGGTTTACTACATGAGGATCAGCTGTGCTCGGAGGCAGCTACATCAGAATGGCCCCAAAGTAGTTCAACAGAACCTAGGTACAGGGATCTTTTGTTACAGACGTCATGAGTTTGGGGTAGTTGGCTGAGGGTCGAGAACGTCCAGAAGTCCACTAAGGATCGTAGTGCAGTCTAGAGATGTCTGAGCTGACCAACATCACGGCCAGGGCCGTTAGCAGCCCGAAATACTAATAGCAAAGATGTTCAGTCCTGCTCCTGGTCCTTCACCCACTGGCCCTTTGCAAGTGTAGGGTGGCAGTTAGGACCTGTAGCAAGGTCGAAGATAGCTCCCTGAACCTCAATGAATCCTCAAGCCGACTGTGGCGTTGCAATTCTTCCGCTGCCGAGAATCCCAAAGTATATCGCTGGCCTCCGTCGGCATCTCCACCTGAAGGGTTGCGCCAAGCGCCTGCGGGCATACATTGGTAATGGACGTGTAGCTCATATCTGCTGAGGCTTCGTTATGAGCTGTTGGAGCTTTAAACGAGGCGGCGACATGAAGAATGAGCGCGCAGACTTGAAATTTATTATCCATGGACTTCGGGCTTTGAAAACGATGTAGGATCTACATGGCACTGATCCTTGGCGAGTCGGACGAAAGTTTTGAGTTCTTCGGTACTACAGGTTCATTGAAGCGCCTCAGCACGTAGCACTACTACTAATACTTATTGAGCTTCGTCCATATTACTATCTCACTGCAGAGCTACCACTGCTTGAGATTTCTGCTTTAGCTGGGAGCGTCTGAGCAGCTAAACCCTTAACCCCTCAACCCAAAGCCATGATGCCTAAACCCTCAAAGCCCTACACACTTGCAACCAAAACGCACCAGCTCAGAATCCATCTTCCTGCGCTTTCTAAACTGCTGGAGGCTAGACATGCACTGCGGAAGACTAGTATCAGATGCTCGATAGTATCCCCAATCGTTTAGGCTAGGGTGTACCCCCCCCCCCCCGCACATAGGTGCTTCCGAGGCCAAAGCAGACACAATCTAGCTACATGTACCCTGGGGGTATGTAAAACCACCGCAAAGTTTCAACTCGAATGCTGCAATATCAACTTGTGCGAAGACGACCCGAACCAATGTAGGGGAATTAAGAGAATGAACAGAGGTTCCGGGATACCTTATAGTGTAAGAAGCAAAAGACAAAAGTGGGATCGTCTTGATGGCTATTCCGGCCCGCCATATATTACGCATGCCAGCGAACTAGCTGCATTCATCCCTCGAAGATGTCATCTTGGAGCGGACCTCTGCCAGAAAATCCCGTCCTTGCTTGTCTTCTAAAGTTTCACGCGCGCGGAACAAGGCAAGGGTTTATCATAAGAGTGTATAACATGAAAGGCTAAAAATTCCAAAGTAGGTGGTAAATGAAAATGACATCGAAAAGAGCGTGGCACCTCTACCCCCTTTCGGCCCCTAAAAGCTGACTAAAACTTAACTTGGGCCCTTTGGCTTTTGAGCTGCCAAGAGCTCGTGAAGAACCCCCAAACCATGGCAGGCCCCTGCTTTTTTGGTGAGAAATCGCGAGATGTCGAGGCTCTGACGGTCTTACTGACATCTTCGCCGATGCGAAAGCTGCTTTTGCAGCATCGTTGCAACCATCTCACGGCACTAGGAGAAGCACCGGACTTGACCACAATAAGTGTGGGTCGGTTCCGGGACGGCTTAGACCTGGCACGGCATTTAGCAAGCGTGCTGCTTCTGCGTGTATGGCAGGAGCGTGCAGCGATCACGAGCCGTGCCAAACTTGCTCCACGTGCTATGACCGAAGGCCAAGCAAGCGGAGAGCATGGCGATCAGCAGGACGCAGCTCTGCAGGACGGACCTGCGAAGCCACATGTTGAAAGCAAAAACAAGTTCAATTCATTGTTGCTTCTGGTGTTGTCATACTCTTACTGTGGGATTACTGTGGCGGTCGGTTTAGTACTAGGGTACCCCCACCCCCCCCCCCCGACCAAAAAGTTGCGGTCGGTTTAGTGCGGAACCGGTAGCCCCGGACAGGGGTCAGGGGTCTGAGTGGCAGGGAATTGGGAGGTGCCGGGGTTTGGGGGCTGGCTTGGGTGCAGGGTCTGCGGTTCTGCGCGACTGCGCCGTCGGGGGTCGGGGGGGTCTGGGCCAGCGCCTGAAACCCTAAACCCTGGACCCCAAACCCTAACGAATCCTAAACTCCTAAACCCTATAACAAACCCTAAACCCTAAGCCCTAAACCCTTCCAAAGGGGGGTCGGTCCAGATTCGACCCAAAACTTAATTTTTTATGCAAACTTTAGTACTGGAGAGGCCTCTTTTGAGCTAGGGTCCAATCCCCCCCCCAATAATCAAGGTATACTAGAATAGTACAGTAGTAGTACAGTAGTAGTGTAATAATAGTGCAGTAGTACAATAGTAATACAACAGTAGTACAGTGGTAGTACAATAGTAGTACAGTAGTAGTACAATAATAGTACAGTAGTACAATAGTAGCACAATAGTAGTACAGTAGTAGTACAGTAGTAGTACGATTATAGTACCGTAGTACAATAATAGTACAGTAGTAGTACAGTAGTAGTACAATAATAGTGCAGTAGTACAATAGTAATACAACAGTAGTACAGTGGTAATACAATAGTAGTACAGTAGTAGTACGATAATAGTACAGTAGTAAGTAGTACAATAGTAGTACAATAGTAGTACAGTAGTAGTACAATAGTAGTACAGTAGTACACTAGTAGTACAGTAGTAGTACCACAGTAGTACAGTAGTACAGTAGTAATACAGTAATAGTACAGAAATAGTACCAATAAGCAAAGCATAAAGCCAGTGAGCACATTCCCCCAATAAGCAAAGCATAAAGCCAGCGCCTGAAACCCTAAACCCTGAACCCTAAACCTTAACAAACCCTAAACCCTAACGAATCCTAAACTCCTAAACCCTATAACAAACCCTAAACCCTAAGCCCTAAACCCTTCCAAAGGGGGGTCGGTCCAGATTGGACCCAAAACTGAATTTTTTATACAAACTTTAGTACTGGAGAGGCCTCTTTTGAGCTAGGGTCCAATCCCCGATTCGGCGGTTCACCCTAGCAGCCCCCCCCAATAAGCAAGGCATACAGTAGCAGTACAATAGTACAATAGTAGTACAGTAGTAGTACAGACTCCCATTCCTGACGCCCCAATAAGCGAAACAATTCTGCAAGAGTTTTTGGGGCTTCAGGGCCAGGGTTTTAGGGTTGGGTGGGGGTTTGGGTGGGGGCTTCAGGTCGTGGCTGCCTTAAGATTGACCATCAGCAAACAGCACAGCCCCGCCACCAAAAAATCCCCCCAGCCAAAAACAAACGCATTAATTAGACCACCCCCAATTTGGGGCGACCGGTCGGAATTAGCCCCGGAAAAAACGCATTAAAAGAGCCCATATTCCTAAACCGACCGGCACATTAATCATGATTAGAAAAGGGGCTTGACACACATTATACTATGACTTTTTTAGAAGCCCTAACGTTTTTTTTGCTATTACTCTCTCATCTGCCCCCCCCACTCCCTCCATTTGCACCCATATTGCACATGTGTTAATTGGGGCGTCACATCGTCGTCTTTGCGTTCTAGGGCGAAGCTGAACCCGAATAACCCACAGCTCGCGAACCACGCGGCTTGGTTCACACAGAAAACGTATACAAAAATCGTCATGACAGGCGACCCTAAGGGTCCATGTACCCAAATAGTATATACTTTGGCCCCAATGTACCTATATAGGGACTACTTTAAGGCCAATGTATATACTATATGAGTACATGGACCCTTTGGGCGAAAGCAGGAACCCAGAACTCCAAAGCTGCAGCACCTTGACTTTCCGACACGGGGTCGAATTCCCGCCAAGAGCTCCTCCTCTGCCGTCCAAGGAAGCTCTTGGGCGGGCTGGGACGTCTGCGCCTAAGACTGGTCGATTTTCGCTTGCAGGGGTTCTAAAGTCTAAACGCTGATCAGGGGAACTATGTGATTTTTTGCTAGACGGTTCTGTATTTGGGTGTCTATATTTATTGGTTCACCGTCAAAGAGTCACAGGAGCTTCAGTAGGGGGCCCTAGCTCAGGATTTAGGCTTTGGCATCGTATTCTGGGATCATTGCTCTAGTGTGCTTGTTCATCTACTTACCCTAAGGCTCCATGTACCCATATAGTAGATACTTAGGCCTGAAAGGGGTCCCTATATAGGTACTTTAAGGCCTATGTATATACTATATGGGTACATGGAGCCTTAGGGTTAACTAAATAAGTTGGTGTTGGGGTTGAGGCAGGCTCTAAACCCTAGACTTTTGAATGCCTACTGTAGAAGCCTTATCAATTAGAAGTCGTGTCCCTATGTCATTTTAGTCTCTGTGAAATTACACTGTAGTTTAGGGGTGAACTTGTCAAGATAACCGATGTCTAATCCATCTTCGCTGGAGCTTTTCAACATTGCCACATCTGCGGAAACCGTATCCATATTCAATACCCGGAGTGATAGTGTACTAGTACTATTGGTTAAAGATATATCTGTACACACACATGAATATATGCATGTGTAAACATACATATACATATATGTATATATGTATGTGTATGTATGTATGCATGTATGTATACGTGCTTGGTTAAGTTTAGTCGTATGTATTCATTGGGGATAGATGCAATTTAGAACAGATTCAATCACACACGCACCCACACGACGAGTCTACACTTGCATCCGTTCGTGTCGCTCCTCTCTTCCATTGAAACGGTTGAACTCAACTACCACTCGTTCTGCGGCCGATGGCATCGAGAAACAAAGTGCCACGATGCTGAGAAGGACACAAGTAACGCTAATAACACAAGGACCACGGGTGCACATCAATGATTCCAAGGGTAAAAGGAGGGACCCTTAATAAGGACCCCTAGGTATATACCCTTAATATAGCTGTTATATACCCACTATATAGCCCATTATAGGGTAGGGGTCCCCATTAAGGGCCCCTCCTTTTCCCCATTGAATGATAGGAGGCAGCAGCTCCCTGAGCGATCAAAAAATGAAACACTACCCCATGAACTTTTCAGTATGCAGCACGGACGAAACCAGTAGAGCTCAATAGTTTTTCACGAGTGTTAAACACTTAGCATCGTATCATCTCATGCTGAATATGAGAACGCAAGCACACTCTGGAGCAGCAAGCTTTTAGCGACCAGGGGCCCTGAACTGTTGGAGCAGGTGCTCGGGAGATAGTTACTGAAATACTGGGGTTCCTGCAGAGATAGTAGTACAGTCTATGAACACATCACCACACCCCTAAACCCCAAACCTAAGTCCCGTGATTTTAGGGTTAATAAGGTTCAGGGTTTAGGGCTTATAGGGTTTAGAGTTTAGGAGTTTATAGGGTTTAGGGCCATTTTGCGTTTAGGAGTTTAGGGTTCCAAGGCCCGAAAACCCCCAAAGCGAAGAGAAACCGGGCCAGCCTGGGATGCCTTCCTCGGAACCCTACTTGGAGGTTCATGGGTAGTCGTCCTCAACCTCGTACTTGGAGGTTCAGGGGCAGTTATAAGTAGGGTTATAAGAATGGTAACTATACTTATAACCCATATTAGGGGACTTTGGAGGTTCATGGGTAGTTGTAAGAGGGGTTATAAGTCCCCCATTATGGGTTAGCTATCCTACTAAACCCTACCTGTAGTCTCCGCTGTAGTTCGTTTTATGGCTCAACCAGTTGAATGATTAGGACCCCATAAGGAAAGAACAAAAATAACTACCCATCGTCTCCAGCGTAGTTGCATGTTGGGTTATCTTATACAGGATCATACATGTAAAACTGTCTAAACAAAAAAGGAACTACAACGGAGACTACAAGTGCGATGGAGACTGTAGGCAAACCCTGAACCTCAAAGAGCCCGAAACCCAGTGCCCAGCCTGGGAGACGTAATGCGTCATGTCCTCCTTGGAGGCGGAGACGCTGAGGCCCTTGGCCTGCATCCAGGCGTCCGCGGTCATGGGATTCGTCTTGCCGGACCTCAGCAGGGTTTTGCAGGGTTTGGGGACTGAGGGGTTTAGGAATTGGGGACTTAGGTGTTTAGGAATTGGGGACTGAGGGGTTTAGGGTTTAGGGGCTCGAGGACTGGACTTGAGCCGTGGAACTGGGATAATTGGCCGAGGGATGAAAACTTGGGACGTGTGGGGTGAAGACAAGGAGTTTGAGATTCGGTTTGAGATGGGATTTACAAAGCCTGTACGGCCTGTACGCAAAAAAACAACTTCGGCCCAGCGGCACGTGAGGGTACGGGCACTCTCGGGGGAAGGCGTGATGAAGCCACTGGGCGAAAAGCCGCCCGTGCAAAGGCACGGTTCCGCCGTGATGGCTGGCAACCTCCAAAGCTTTACTCGGGGGTTTACTTAAAGGATCATGGGACGTAGTAACTAAGGTTACTATTAGGGTAACTATACTTATAACTACCTAGAACCCCAATTAAGGTACTTATAACCTTACATACTAAGTCCCATGATCCTCCAAGTAAGGTTTCAGATTTTCGGGCTTGAAAGGTTTAGGGTTACCAAGGCAAAGTAGTTCCTTTTTGGGATTACCTTTCTATAGATGAACCCCAAAAAGGAACTACTTTGGGGCCTTTGGACAGGGTCTACGATAAACGTGTTGAAAAATTGTAAGGGCCTTCACGAAGCGAGCTCTGATATTGCATCCTCCAACCCACCCCAAAAACCAGAGCATCACAGCCCTGTAGCGAAAGGGATCTGTGATCTGTGCATGTGGTTTCGATGTTCAAGAAAAGAAGATCAGCCTCGGGGGGAAAAACAAATATTACCATTGAAACAGGTTGATTAGGGATATGGGAGTTTCCGAAAATTAGGGGTACCTTATTTTGGGGTCCTCATAATAAAGATCCTACTATTTAGGGTGCTATATTAGGGTCCCCTATTTTCGGAAACCCCCATATAGGGCTCGGGGCCGAGGGGTTACAAAACGATACCTCGCATTCCACCGATCAGGTAGAGCCTGTAGTGTGACAGCCGAACAAAGCCGAAACCCAAGACAGGCACAGGAAACAAAACAGTTGTACAAGGAAAGATGATGTACAAATAAGGCAAGCACATAATTATGCGTCTATACATAAAGCATATGTATCGATATATATATATATATATATATATATATATATATATATATATATATGCATACATACATACATACATACATACGTACATACATACATACAGACATACATACATACATCTATAGATCCACAGATGTGCACACATACCTCTATGTATAGATATATATATATGTATACCTACATATGTACGAAGACAATTATTTAAGCATCACTGAACTATGCAGTTATGCAAAGAGGCTACAGCTGATCAGCCCAACCAATGGCAAAACCATCCTAAAACCCCGAGCCGACTACTACTATCAAAGGGGGAAAGGAGGGACCCTTACTGGGGACCCCTACTCTATAATGGGCTAGATAATGGGTATATAATGGCTATATATACTTACGGGTCCTTATTAGGGGTCCCTCCTTTTACCCTTTTGATACTAGGTTCCTGAATAGCCCCTTCAACCCCGAAACAAAAATGACAAAAGGGCACTACTCAGAAAGCTAGATATTATCAACCCGAGAGCTGAAAACCCCTAAGCCCCCCCACGAAATCACACCCTCAAGCCTTAACCTCCAGGATGTCACCCCTTCTCCCCCCTCCCCCCCAAACTGACACCCTGAAGCTTCGAAATCCCAAAGCCATGAAACGTGCCTCATGCAGCCGCCCCTGGAGGTTTGCGGACAACTCCTTGGCGCGGCCCGTTCTTCTACCAAGGGACAAAGGTGAGGGGCCTAAACCCTAAACAGAAGGGTTTCGGGAGCAGAGTCTGGGGTTACGTGGTTACAGGTGCTTTTGGCTCTCCTGGGTTTCGGGAGGGTGTTGGGTGCGGTGCGGTACCAGGTTCATGTAAGGGGCTCTCAAACTTTGTTCCGGTGGTGGGGGTCTAAACACCATGCTTTTCCATGCTTTTGGTCCCTCCAGTTTGTTCTCCCCCACTCTCATTGCCAACTTCTGTAAGAGCTTACGAAATAGGTGCCGACAGTTGAAAGTGAGAGTTCCCTATCGTAGGGCCCGTCTGTTTTGAGTTGAAGTTGGTAATAGTAATGCCATAGTGATCCATGTAGGTTTTGCCTAAGCTTATGGGTTAACGCCGTACTTCCCCTAAACCGAAATTTGTAGCTACTCGTATCTCGACACCTTGGCCACCATATTGGGGCCACTTCCCTCCGGAAACTCGGAAACCTAGCAAACCAGAAGGTTGCGATTCCAGCAGCCATGGCCAGCAGTTCAGGAAAGCAAGATAAACCATATCAATTAGGGAGGATGCTGTCCTGACACGAGCCCCGCAAGGCTGTGCTTTGGGCATGGACACAGTCTAGGCGCAAAGCCTCCATAACTTCCAAATCGCAAAAAAGCAAACTGAAATTATCTCAAACCCAACGACAGAGTTTGAGATTTAGGGATTACCTGGACCCCTACCAGCTAGGGCCCCCGGTTATGAATTGTTTTCTATACGTCTTTGAAACGGTAGGTTATTTTGATTTAGGGTAGGGTTGGGGTTGGCATTAGAGCAGCAAGACACTCTAGAACCCTAAAGCCCTTAACTCCAAAACCGCCATTGTGGTTCCTTTTTCGGATCAGCCAGCTTGGTAATTAGGATCCTCTAAGATAACCCAAAGAAGGAGCCACAATGGAGACTATAGGTAGAAATTAACGCCCAAAAGAAGTCAGGGTACCCTCGGTGCCGGGATAGTGGCCGACGGCAGCCTCAGAGGCACTAGGCTTGGGGCGTGGCGTCGGGTTTGCTCAGGGCTCTAAGACTCTAAGCTTTAGGGCTCAGGATTTTCCGGCGGAGGGCTTAAGGGTTGAGCTTTGGGTTTGGGGTTTCAGCAGGGGCTTTATGACTTGTAGTGGTGCGAGTTCATGTAGTCCTCGGCTGAGGTCTTAGCAAAAAGCTAAGATCCAAACACACGAACCATGGGCGCAAACCTCGCCCTGAAGATGAAAGCCCCACCCCCCAACCCTACACATCTCCGCATCCAGCTGAATCTCTTTCGAAGTACCAGGCTTTACGGTTTAGGTTATGGCTAAGGGATGCCCAGGGGTAAGTTTCAGGATGAAGGTCATGGTTTATAGCTAGGACTTAGGATTAGGGGGACCCTTGGGGATAGAGACCGATCTCCATAAGGCCCCTTGCTAAGAGAGCCAGAAGTAAGGTTAAGAAGGGTCCCCTTTAAGGGGTCTCCCCAAAATTACCTATGAAGAGCTACAAGGGCCGCGGTTTAGGGTCCAGGGCTCTTCTCATCGGACGCTTGTCTGAGGCCTCAGAGACAGTCCGGGTTCTCGCTAAAGCAGACAGTCCTGCCTGAAAGAGCAAGCAAGTCAGTCTTCTTTGTCAGAAACAGGTAAGAAATCATTCGCAACTGTTCCCATCTGTAATACATATAAACAGATATATATATATATATATATATATATATACACATGTATATGCATATGTAGTGAGGTTCTTCATCTCTATATCTACGCTGTTAAATCTTAATCCGCTTTTGCGTTTGTTCATCATGCGCCTTACGTAAACTCGTCACACAAATTCAGCACGGTCCACCGATAGCATCTTGCGCTCTAATTCCTAGACTCCGATTCGTTGACTATATTTTGATCCACGAAGTTATGCTTTAGGGCCTTTAAGGAGCTGCTAAGCCCAAAACCTCAAACCCAAAGGCCTAAAACACACAGAACCAAGGAAAGATCCCGAACTCCGAAATTGATAAAGCCTGAAGAACCTGTGTGAGACACCTCCAGCTGCTGCCAGTAGAAAGCCACGTTTGTTGGGTTACCTGGTAAGGGTCCGAGACATAAAAACTGGTTGAACCCAGAAAAAGAACTACAATGCGACTATATAGGTATGCCTAAAAGGGCCAAATCCGGGGAACTGCTCCACCAGCTTCACCAGCTGATCCGGATCAGCATCCGGCGCTGCCACCTGGCAGGGCAGGCTCGGGGAGATGGATCGGAGTAGTACTCTGCGTGCGAGCACGAGGGGCCATGCAGGGAGTATTTCTGATAAGTTGACGGGTTTGGGAACCACTGGATGACCGGATAGCAAACCCCAAACCTGCAAGTAAAACCCAAACAAACCCGACACCCTAAACCCGAAAGATGAGATCCAGACCCAACCTGGACGCTATAAACCTACCCCTTCGGGGCTCCTTACCATGATTTCCTTTTATACGTCATTAAAACGATAGATAGGTTCTGCACTAAACTTAAAGACCTTCAACCCGAAAGTTCAAGATACCGGAATGCTTCTTCTCTCCGCCTGGCGTTCCAGATGCCCAAGGAGCGCCTCAGCGACGCAGCAGTCCGTAATTTTAAGGGGGATCTGTCAAGGGATCCTTTAAAGCTTGCTTTACGGGTTCCTATAAGGGTTCTATACGGGCTCTGTAGGGTTTAGGGTTTAAGGGTCCATGTAATCGAATATTCTATGCTTTGGCCATTACAGGAACCCCTACGTATAGGTACCCTGGGGCCAAGTTTTGGATATTTGGGTACATGTAAGGGTCTATGGACCTGTACTGTACGTAGCTACCTCTATCCCCAAACCCTACAAAAATCGTAGGTTATGACCCCTTAACCAGAGGGTAGAACCCTTAAAAACGGTAGGTTTTCGGATCCCAATGCAGTCCTTAAAGGAGTTCCTTGTAGTAGGATCTCAAGGAACCAAGGGACACAAGGGCTCCCCTGGTTGGTGTTTAATCTAGGTGGGGCATTTAGAGCCTTTGAAAAATATTAGTAAATAAGATCCTCTTAAGCCCAATAAGGGGAAATATAAAATGTCCCAAAGCCCTACCTAGTAATGTGTCCAGAAAGCTTTTATGGTATGGTTTAGAAGGGGCCTCCACCCTGTAATAGTGACTATAAGGATTACATTAGGGCCCTATTATATTCCTATTTTCCCACTATTACAGGGTGGGGGCCCTCTAAGGTATGGTCTAGGGGCTGAGGGGTTTAGTTTTTAGAGTGTAGGTGTGTCTTAGCCGAGCTTAGGGTTTTTAGAGCTTCGGGGGTTAAGGGTTCAGGGTGTAGATGGCAAAGCCATGTGAACAACAGCCAAGCCAGGCCTTCGGCCTTAGCCCTAAGGCCGTGGAAGTTCTTAACCCTACGGATGATAATATAAATCCTGCATTACCTTAATGGCCCGAATCTATGGGAATTATGGTAGATTCCTTATTATGGGTAATGCAGGATTTATATCATCAACCGTATACATCCGAACCATCAGCCCCTGAACCCTGAAGACCCTAAAGACCCTATAGAAACGGCCTCAAACCCGAAGGCTTTACAGCCCGAAAGCACCTGAACCCACCACCCTGTTTAGGGTTCAGAGGCTTGAGGTCTTTTGGCTTTTAACCCTCAGGCCCTGAACCCCAAAACTCGACGATCCCTTCACTCCAAGGGTAAAAGGAGGGACCCTTAATATGGACCCCTAGGTATATACCCTTAATATAGCTAATATATACGCATTATATAGCCCATTATAGGGTAGGGGTCCCCATTAAGGGTCCCTCCTTTTCCCCTTTGATTCACTAGTCTCTCGCCTCGCACTCGTTGACGCAGCACACCGAGTAGATGCTGGAGGAGGCGACACAGTTGGAGTGCGAGTTCCTGACAAAGGTTCCTTTAAGGGATGCTGTGAGGGCTAGGGGTTTAGGGATTGGGGTATATGGGTTTAGGGTTTAGGGTTCCTTTAAGTTGCAGCCATGCCCGGAAAAAAATATGGCAGTTGACTGCACAGTTGCATGGTCATTACACCTCACAACACTCACTGAATGCACTTAAATACGTACCTATGAAGCCCCAAGCTTCTTAGGAGGACCATGAGTTTGATTCAGAGATGACTGCCACCGCAGGTCTACACCGTAGGCCCTTCAAAGGCTGTGGAATTGCTCCGAAGATCCACAAGAGCGAAGAAGGCCGGTCGGGATCGCCAACAACCCTAAAAACTAGAGACCTCATAAGCTTTAGGGCTTAGGCAAAAAAATCCTAAGCTCCTAAACCCTATATAAGCCCTAAACCCTGAAGGCCCTAAACTAAGCCCGGAAAAGGGAATCGTAACTCCCGCCGACCGGATGATGGTGCAGCAAAATACCTTTGGTCCTGGAAGGTTCCGGAAGGACTCATGGGTTCACGCAGAGCCCTACCCATAGGCCCCAAAGTAGTTCCTTTTTGGGATTACCTTATAGAATTCTGCATATGAACCCCAAACAGGAACTACTTTGGGGCCTTCGGGCAAACGCTGCGAGCATCTCAACCCCACAACATCCAACAACTTTGAGCAATACAACGTGCTCCGGTGTAAGATTTAGAGCCCCTAAGCCCTAACCGTAAATCCTGAAGCCCTAAACCCTAAACCCTGAATGCAAAAAACACTACATACGAGGGTAAAACCTTGAGATGCAAACGGAGGGGCACGTAGTTGGCAATGAGCACGGCCTGGCAGCAAGGCTTGCAATCACAATAGCTGTCAAGCATGCGAGGTTTAGGATTTAGGGCTTAAGGGCTTCAGGGTCTATAGGGCTTAGTTAAGTTCAGGGTTAAGGATCCCAAAACCCAAATTCTGCAACTCTCCGACCCGCATCCCTAGCACCTGGAAGGTTGATGTGTTGAGGCTTAGGGTTTAGGGTTTAGGGTTTAGGGTTTAGGACAGGAAAATCTGGACAACGACACCACCACGCTCCACCATGAACCACCATAAGGCCTAGATGGAAGACGCTGCAGAAAGGTAGGCTGTAGCTTACCCAAAGGGTCCGTGAAAACCCAACAGTATATACTTCGGCCTTAAGGTAGTCCTTTTTGGATACTCTCGGGCCAAAGTATATACCATTTGGGTATATGGACCCTTGAACCCCAAATCCTTGTAGAGCCCTTATCTCCATAGTTTACAGAACCCCTTGTGGTAACCCATTACAGGAATCCAGTGGAGGATCCCTATTAGAAGGTACCGTGGATTCTTAGGGCCATGCCCTGTGCTATACCCCCCTTAGAACCAAAATTAAAACAATACTTTTCATATTCTGTTGGGTTGTAGATGAACAATAATGCAAAATAATTCCTCAGAAAACTACTTTTCGAAGCGTAAGCACCTTCTGGGCCGGGTCCGACTCATCAAGAGCACCAAGCTCACGAAGATAGTCCACGCTTTCGGAGAACCTTGGGGCTTTTGGAGTTTCGGGTTCGAGGGGTTCGGGTTTGGGGGTGTCGGGCAGGTTTGGGGTTTAGGGAATTTAGGGTTTGGGGCTTTGGGGTTTTAGGGGTTCCGGGTTCAAGGGTTTCGAGTTTGGGGGGTTTACCCATAGGCCCCAAAGTAGTTCCTTTTGGGGACTACCTTATGGAATTCTACATACGAACCCCAAAAAGGAACTACTTTGGGGCCCTTTGGGTTTGGGGGTTGAGGGGTCGAGGGTGCGCACTTTCGGAGAAGATTCTGCTCTCCGCTTCCGGACTGACCCTACCTATCCCTAAGGGTCCATGTACTCATATAGTATATACATTGGCCTTAAAGTACTCCCTATATAGGTACATTGGGCCCAAAGTATGAGCTATATCGGTACATGGACCCATAGGGTATAGTCTCCATTGTAGTGCCTGTTTTTGGTCAACCAAAAACTCTATTAGAGGATCCTAACCATAAAACTGGTTATAACCAGAAAAAGGAACTACAATGGAGACTATAGGTATAACAGAACTCCCCCACCTGCAAAGTTCTAAACCAGTAACGGTTCAAAGGACCTTACATTTAGGTAGTCAGGTTTGGGAAAACGGCAGAAAGGTCGGTGATCAGCACAATATATAAACAGGATTTCTTGTGTACTTGAACCTAGCCGCTATTGACGAGTAGCTTCTTCAATCTAGTCGCCCTTGGAGCCTTAGGCAAACCTAAACTGCATTCCCAAAACCGGCGATTCGGGTACGTTCGCACTTCAGTTTGCTCAACACCCTAAACTTAAACTCGGAACCCAAACCCCTAACCCCTACAAACCCTGAACCCGAGACCCCCAAACCCTGAACCCTGAAGCCCAAAACCCAAAGCCCTATTAAACCCTGAAACCCTATAAATCCCAAACAGTGCCTCTGCTGCCTGAGTCTATAAGCTACCCTAAACTACCATAATAAGTCTTTGTAGGCTCTGATCCAACCGCAAAAGACCTACGTGGCTTAAATTATATAGGACTTCGTATTATGATTTAAGCTATATTCCCTTACTTAAGGGGTATTGGGCTCTCCTGCAAACCTTCGGACTGGCAGGTTTGGCAGACCCCCGGGAGGATCCAAAAAGTAGATCCCTTAATGGGGGTTCCTATAAAGGACCTTGAGTAGTATAGTGCCCCAAATTAGGGGATCTACTTTCTAGACCCTTCCGGGGGGTCGGGGTTGGCATTTTCTCTATCCCTCCAAGGACCTCATAGTTAGGGCCCTAGACCCCTTAAGGAACCCAGAATAAGGTCCCTGGAGGCACAGGGGTTTTGGGTAGCAAAGCCTTAGAATTTAGGGCTTAGGGTTGCCCGTGTGGGCCTTTCGGTGGCAGTTCCAACTGCCTCTTCATCCACTGGCAGCTGCTGAGCCTCTACGTCCAAACTGTAGCCCCAATGACCACAGCTCTGCTAGAAGGGTGGCGACTCCCCAAAATCACAAATCCCAATGCCTCGTTTCTGCCCAGCAACTGCCAATTCCCGTCCAAGGCGGAACCATAGAAATCCTTGAGCAGCACTCGGCCGGTGTCAGCATGCTCAATCTTCATCCTTGGGCTCTTACAGTAAGGGTCCATGTACCCAAATAGTTTAAATAGTATATACTTTGGCCTTAAAGTAGTCCCTGTATAGGTACTTTGGGGCCAACGTATATACTATTTGGGAACATGGACCCTTAGGGTTACAGTAAACCCCATAAAGTTGCAAACCGGATTACTGGGATTCCCTGTACATTACTCTTAAGGATTGAGGCTATGGGGTTTCCAACTTGCGGGTTTCTACTGTAGGTTTGGGGATTCGGTAGAGGGGCTGTACCAATTATTTGAGGTTTGCATTGGTGCTTCACAGTGGAATTGCAACAAGGAGCCGAAGGAAGTTTATGGGAATTACTCAGGCTGCGTGGTTTGGGCCTTCCTTGGGATGAAGTGCAGTATCTAGGGAACGGTTTTATGATGACGATAATGATGACGACGATTACGATGATGACGATGATGTTGCTGATGGTGATGATGACGCTTACGATGCCGATGATAATGATGATGACGTTGCTGTTGTTGATGGTGATGATGCTTATGCTGCTGATGAAGATGATGGCCATTGTTCGTAGTTGTAAGCCTTCACAACTACATAGAGGATATTATTGTTGTGATCACTATGAGTACAGCAGTCTGGAAGCACGCCCCCAGCGGTGTGTCTCTGCGACGCTTGCCTTGAACACCGGGGGTCTGTCTGAAGTTCCTTGAGAATCGCACGTATGCCAACCACAGATCTTCGGGGTAGTCGGACACCTGAAGCCTCAATACCTACCCTCAGGGTTCAATTACCTACCCATACCCAAAGTAGTTCCTTGTTGGGATTACCTTATGGAATTCTCAATATGAACCCCAAAGAATTCTCAGTATGAACCCCGAAGAGGAACTACTTTGGGGCCTCTGGGTAATAAGCATAAACTCTTCCAAACAGTAACATACACATCTACTGCCCGCAACCAGAGTACCTTGTTATCGGGTCCTTTGGACCCTTAGGGCTAGGTACCTTAATTGGGGATATAAGTACTTAGTAGTAAAGTTACCCCAATATTAGTAAGTACGGCTACAAGTACCTTAGTTGGGATGAACAGTACTTGGTAGTATAGTTACCCCAATATTAGTAAGTATGGCCACAAGTACTAGTTGGGGTTACAAGTACTTGTTAGTAATTAGCATATTTACCCCAATAGTAACCCTAGTTACTAAGTTTCATGATCCTTTACGCAAGACCGAATCATAACAGCGATGCTCTCTGCAGCTGATCTCTGCACCGATAGGTTCTGGCCCTACACCCCAACACCCCCAAACTACAAAACCGAAGACTTGAACAGTTAAAGGCCCACCAGTACCAAACAAAAACTCGCCCTAAACCCCCAAACTCCAACCCCCTAAACATCCAACCCTAAACCTTAAAACCCCCAAACCCTAAACCCTAAACTCTAAACCCCTCCAAACTTAAAAGGCCCCTGTCTCGCCGAGAGGCAAGAGGCCTTTGAGGTCGCGACACTCGGCATCCTCCAAAGCGAAGATGGGGTTACTTATAGTCTCCATTGTAATTCCTTTTCTTGGTTTAACCCAATATATAATTAAGGCTCCATGATAGTAGGTACTTAGGCCTTAAAGTACCCATATACTGGTTAAAATATGCGAGTGCTAGGCCCAAAAAATTAAAACGATCCTAACAAGCAAAGCCTAAACCCTAAGCCCTGGATACAACATATGCGAGTCCTAGGCCCAAAATAAATCAAAAACGATCCTAACCAGCAAACTCTAAACCCTAAGCCCTGAATACCCCAGGTTAAAAACATATACGAGTCCTACGCCGCATAAATCAAAAACGATAATAACCAGCAAACTCTATAAGCCCTAAATATCCCAAACCCCTACACCTCAAACTCTAAACGCCTGCAAAGTCTTCGCGCCTGCCAGCGTCCATAGCGCTCACCGATCTCCTGGGAGGCGCAGTTTGACCCTGGGTTGTAGGGTTTGGGGCTTTAGGGCTTTAGAGGTTTAGGGTTTTCCGGTGCAGGGATTTAGGGTTTAGGGGTTTGGGGCTCTATGGGTTCAGGGTTTAGGGTGTAGGGCTTTAGGGTTTTCGGCCTTAAGCCTCATGGTTTAAGGTTTCGGGGTTTAAGGTGTAGGGTTTAGGGCTTTAGGGTTCAGGATCGTTTTAGTGGTTTGGGGGTTTAGCGTTTAGCGTTCATGCATCTAAGCTTTGCAGGGTCTTATAGTACTGTGAGGGTGTTTACAAGGGTTCATGAGGTCTTGCAAGGGTTTTACCGAGGTTTAGGGCTTTAGGGTTTGAGGTTCGAGGTTCCGCACTTTAATTACCGCTTCTGCTCTCCATGTTGCATCGGGGCCTGCTTGAATGTCGAAAGAGTCACACCTGTCTACCTCAACTGAGAGCAACCCAAAACCCGAAAGCATGAATACCCTAAGCCGCTCGACCCGAGAGAAACTAAGGACCCCGGGGGCAGACTCCAACAAACACTCTGGCAATTCAGAGCACTACCCTGTACTGCCCAAAATGTCCACACGCGGCCCGCTCCGGGACACAAAGCACGAACACAACACTACCTGGTCCAATATCATGGGACCGCTAGGGGGGTAGGGGGAGGGGAGGTAGCGGGGGCCTTAATGCCCATGATAGGACCTGATAAGGCCAATTCCAGGAAATATAGTCCCCTACCCCCTTCCCCCTACCCTGCTAAGGGTCCCTGTGACAGTAGCACATTCCGCAAGAGTATTCCCCTGAAGCCGAAACCCTAAACCCCCAAAGCATGCCAAATACTATCGGGGCCTTTCTTATTGCCTACACTATTTTTTTTTTGGGGGGGGGGCTCCTTATTCGATCTCAAAAGAATTGTGGTATAATTTACCCCAAACCCTGGTCTAATTATTCAGGGCCCTAATAACTATACCCCCCTCAGAACCATAATAAAACTCATATCTTTAATATTCCCTTGGGTTTTATATGAACAAAAATTAATTCCTAAGGAAACTATACCTATAGTCTCCATTGTAGTTCCTTTTTCTGGTTAACCAGTTTTATGGTTAGGATCCTATAATAGAGTTTTTGGTTAACCCAAAAAGGAACTACAATGGAGACTATAGGTAGTATTTGGGCACCTGGACCCTTAGGGTAAAGGAGCCGACAATCTCCCAATTACGGGAACCCTATTAATCCTTACTAAACCCCCATAGGCTAAAACCCCTTTCGGCCTCCTATGATACCCTTATAGGTCCCTTTAAAGGAACCCCTCTAGATCCCTTTAAAGGAACCCTAGGGATCCCTATAATCCCCACAGGCCAAACCCCCTTTCGGCCTCCTATGAAATACGCCCCTCAAAGACCCCTCGGAGACTACCCAGAGGCCCCAAAGTAGTTCCTTTGTGGGATTACCCTATAGGATTCTATTTACGAACCCCAAAAAGGAACTACTTTGGGGCTTTTGGGTAGTCATTATTTCGTAAATAGGGTCCTACTAAGCCCAATAAGGGAAAATGTAAAATGTCCCAAAGGCCTACAGAGTAGATAATACGCCCCTCACAGACCCATCGGACGGTCTCCTCCACGATCTGAGTCGCAGCACAGAAGCTGAAGTTACCCTGAATGAAATCCGCGTCGCTGCGGCTGCTGGTCAGGCCTCCATGATTTAGGGGTTTTAGGGTTGTAAGGTTCTTAAAGTGTTAGGGTTTTTAGGGTTTTAGGGTGTTAGGGTTTATAGGGTGTTAGGGTTTAGGGGGGATTTGGGGTTGTAGGGGTATCCGGACAGATCTTACCGTCCAAGTTTGCAAGTCGATGCTCCAGAGGTGCAGTTCGCCGCAAGATTGAGGGCGATATTCCGGGTGATGTGATGGTAGCAATGGCATCTGTGACTGTCCTGCAGTCCAGAGCTATAGCAGAGATACCTTCGATGGTTGCCGGGCTTAATTGCTGTGGTGTTTATGGCTTATGGAAAAAGATTAGGCACCTGGCCCCCAATGGGCTGGAGACACCTTTACGTAACATTTCAGAGTTCATGAGCCTGGAAGTGTATGATCCAGGATTGAACACGAAACCACGAGTATTGAGGCTCACCGTTTAGGGTTTAGGGTTTTAGGGTTTAGGGGTTTAGGGTTTAGGGTTTAGGGGTTTAGGGTTTAGGGTTTAGGGGTTTAGGGGTTTAGGGTTTAGGGGCTCTTCAGCGGCATCTCACAATCCGGAACCTCAAACAATCAATTCCTAAACTCCCACACCCTGGAAAGGCATGAAACCAATACAACTTTTCAGCCCTGAACAAAAAACTGAACCCTAAACCCCCAAACCCTTTTGCAACCCCCTAAACCCGAAATCCCCAAACCCTAAAACCTAAACCCGAAAGCCCCAAATTGACCCTAAACCCTAAACCCGAAATCCCCAAACCTAAACTCCTAAACCCTGAATCCCTGAACCCTAAACTCAAGACTTTGAGATGCACTCGTGTTCCAGGAGCCTGCGCGAACCTGAACCGTGAACTTCTGCGTGTCCTTCCATCCTGGCACGAGGTTTCCGGAGATGCGGTGTTGGGTTTAGGGCTTAGGGTTTATAGGGTTTGGGGTTTAGGGTTAAGGGTTTAGGGTTCAGGGTTTATAGGGTTCAGGGTCAACGTGTTTTTTGTTTTTTTGAGTGCAATGGTCACCAGCAGGCTCCCTGAAGGTTTAGGGCTTTTGGGTTCAGGGTTTAGGCATGCGCATCGCAGGGAACCCCTAAACCCTAAACCCCTTATAGAACCCTTATAGATCCCTTAAAGGAACCCTTATGGTACCTTTTAAAGGAACCCTATCTTCCGGGGGCCCCCTATCTTCCGAAGCAGAGAATACAGCCTTTTCGCTGCAAACCCTATGGGCCCTCGAGCCCCTCTCTTTGCTTTAACATATGGGAGTTTCCGAAAATAGGGGTACCTTATTTGGGGGTCCTTTTAATAAGGATCCTACTATTTAGGGTACTATATTAGGGTCCCCTGGTTTCGGAAACTCCCATATTCTAACGCCCAAGGCCCTCCAAACTGTCAGTCAAAGCATCCTTCCACCTACAAAGCAGTCGTTTGCTATGTGGGGTTTAGGCCCAGACAAGGCTAAGGTAAGGCGGCATCCAGGCCCGAAGCCGTTCCCTGCCAGGCCTGGGTAAGACTCGAGAACTGTTTGGCGCTCGGCGGCTACAGAGCTCGCGCTGATGTTCTGCGTGCCCAAGAGGAAGATGGACATGTACCTTCGGGTTGGTTTGCAAAGCCGCTCAGCCGTTCAGGGAGAAATCACAAGGAACATAAGCACTCCAATGTGGGCCCTGAGTGGTCGATGAACGAGTTTCGGGAAGAGTGAAGCTAAGAAGCTTGCTGAAGCTGAGGTTCAAGCTCACGGTAAAGGGGGGGGGTCTCTGGTCCAGGGGTTCAGGCTAAAGGCTCATCGGGCGGATGTTCCGAAGTCGTGCTTCGCTTGACTATCCCTTCACCCTAAGGCGAAGCACACAGAAAAGCAATACCTACTTGCGGTCCACAGTCTATAAATAGTACCTAATTACCTAGGGCGCTTTGGAGTCTTATGGTAAGAATTACAACGGAAACTTCGAAGGATCCGCTTGTGGAATTACTATCATTGATATGACTCTGAAGCATACTTGGATACCGTTGTGGCTTCCCTAAGGGTCCAAGAACAAGTTGATAGCCATGCACTCTCCAAAATTCTAAGCCAACTTACGACTCATACCATAAATCCAAGTACCTATCATTCTTGGGTCCTTCGAACCCTTGGGCAAAGTTGAGGGTACTCTTCACAACCTGCACCCTGCACCCTGAATCTTAAACCTTAAACCATGTAAACCAGAAAGCCGTAAACCCTAAACCCCTAAACCCCAAACCCTAAAACCCCTCAACCCTGACCCAAAACCCGAAGTAGGGCAAACCCTAAACCGTTAACCCGTTCTAGGTTCGACTCAGTGAGGTTGCGTGTCGATGAGATTCTGGAGCTCGAACTCGTCCACCCGCGACTCTTCCGTGTAGTTGTGTGCCTCCCACTGGTGGTTTAGGGAGGGCCCAGTGTTTCTGCAAATCAATCTTTCATCGAAGGTCTTAAAGACGTGGTGAAGGACTGCTACAGCATGTTTGTGGTGTAAACGCACTATCGGGAAGATACCATCCAGCAGCAACTTAGGCTTATGTAAATCTCGGGGCCCCTCCGGCTGATAGATGCAACCCTAGGGTTTATATGGGCTACAGGGCACTTATGGGGCAATGCAGGCTTTTGTTCATCAGCAGTACACCAGCAATCTTGCCCTTGCAGTTCTCGTATAGATTGAAGAGTTTCGAACATTCCCAAGATTACATAGTTAAGTTCTACTGCGTCTACTGTCAAGTACTTAGGGTGCCGATCTAAACCTAGCTAAACATGCACATAGCCTTGCGCTCCAAACAGACAAAAGTAGGTACTGACCCACAGTAGGTACTGTTTGTACCAGCGGAGCCCCAGGGATGCGTATAGATACTAGAGTCTTGGACTAAGAGTTATGGGGTTGAGGTTTCTTCAGTCCTCAACCCTACACCCGAAGCTTAAGCTTTGGTTGAAGCCGGAGTTTGTCTCTGAAGGTTTGGGGTTGAAATGATGGGGCCCTGTTCTTGATGAGCCTAAACTCTGACCTTAGCTTCCAGAATCAACCATTTTTGTAGCGTCCCTACAACTCCATAGCAGGGTTTGTAATGGAACCTACAGAAAAAAGTAGGTTTTCGTTAAGGCAAGCCCTGCGGCTCCTGGTAGACCACGGAGAGTCGCGACACTGCCTGGAGGTGCATTGGCAGCGAGACAAGGCCCCCGCAACACGTGGCTTGAAACTAGGGTTTAGGGTTTAGGGTTTAGGGTTTAGGGCTGAGGTGCGACAATCTGAGTGATTTGAAGACCCAAGCCGCAAATGCAAGAAGAAGCGAACCTGCACAACATGTGCTCTTCTTGGAGGCCTTCAGGGATTCAGCTCTTTCAGAAGAAGCAAAAGAACGAGCTCCTGTCTTGCATACAGCAAAAGCCAGCGGTATGCCAGAGACCTGCACTACAGAGATCCCCTTGTCTTCTGAAGGAAGTCGTAGCAAGTCTCTGCGGCCTACCATCCTCAACCCCAATAATTAAGCTGCCTTGTTATGGACTTACCAAAGGAGTTCATAACAAGAAACATGGAAAAGTAAAACCCTAAACCCTAAACCCTACACCGGGGTCCAATGCAGCATCAGGGAATCGCTTGCGCCCAGTCCCGGGTATGGGTTTGAGGCTTTTGGACAGAAGCTTTCAGGCCTGCAGCCTTGTGAGGCAAAACACAAACCCTCAATAAGCCACTGAGCCCCCAATCAAAGGGGAAAAGGAGGGACCCTTAATGGGGACCCCCTACCCTATAATCAGATTTGTGCTATGAAGCTGGGGTCTTCTGTATCGGTATTCCCGAGGGGCTTTCAAGACTCTCGCTTCACCCAAGACCCAGCAACCTGAAAGCCCAAACGCTGCACTGGTTACTAGTTCATATAACATGTATATATAGTTGTTTCATGAAAGCATTGGACCATGCTTTTGGCGTGACCGTTCACTGCAAGGACTTCTATTGCCGAAACTCAAACTGAACCCCAAAACCCTATATCGTAAACGAAGTAAAATAACCTCACTAAAACCATACACACCGTGAAGTCACCGCATCCCTACATCCCGGCACCTTTTTCAAGACAGAGATTTAGCACCCCTAGCACCCCAAACCCTAAACCGCAAAAACCTAAAGTTTAAAACCCGCCTCGTCATGGCTTTTCAGAACTCTGAAAACACTTTAAACAAAGGGAATTACCCTGAACCCTAAAGCCTAAACTAAACCCGCCTCGTCATGGATGAGGTGTTCTAAGGTTGCTGCGAGGATGCTGAGCTCATGCAGCCCAAGGCCCTCCCCTGCGTGATGCCCGCTACTTGGAGGTTCAGGGGCAGTTATAAAGTAGGGTTGTAAGTCCCCTAATATGAGCTAGAAGTACAGTTACCCTACTTATAACCCTACTTATAACTACCCCTTAACCTCCAAGTATAGGACACGGAGGGTGCTGTTCGGTTTTACCTTTACAGGGTTTCGGGCTTAGGTTTTATAGGATTTAATGCTTCTTGGGTTTAGGATGTAGAGCCCAGGTTCCTCCTGTTTGATCTCCTTACATGTTAATGTAGGTGCAGGTCCTACACGTAAATACCGAAGTCATAACAAAAACAGCAGGCGTGACGACTCACTTTCGGAAGTCATGTAACCGTGGGATGTCTGAGCAGTCTGCAAAGTCGATTCTGCATGTTCAGTGCTCACATTGGCTCTTTTCCCCATGTAAGCGCTCCTGACACACAGCAGTTTACACATCGCGTCTGAAACTTTCTACTGCACAACGGGCTTGGAATCAACAATAAGCGCAGCACAATCGTGAACCACGTACCGGATGTACAGCAATAAGATGGCCACGCCGATTGAGGACAGAACTTGTGCACCGGGGGGCGCTTCGGCTTTCCATGTCATTTTTATGGTCTATGTTGGGTCCAGGGCTTCAGCTAGTCGCAGTTAGTCTGCTCAAAGATGCCACCTTTAGGCTACAGAGCTTTAGAAGCATCTGAGCAGGCTTCCCAGCGCGAGTTCTTTACGTGAACGGCCTTCAACAAGACAGGCTCCCTTGACAACTTAGCTTCGGATTCACATCGAAAGTCTCGGGATCTTCTGTGTGAACACAACGACAGGTCGTTCCAGCCCCCTTTCAGAAAGAAGCTTTCAAGACTTCAGCACGCCCCCGTCACTACGCCCTCCTGGGCTTTGCTTGAACGCGTCGAAACATGGTCTCCCCCCATTGATCACAGCCTCGGACCCCTGTCGGGCGAGTATCATCCATTGTCGCGAAAGCCGGCGGACCAAATCCCTTACCCGAATAGTATATACTTTGGCCTTAAAGTAGTCCCTATATAAGTACTTTGGTGCCAAAGTATATACTTTTTGGGATCATGGACCCTTAGGGAATCATGCCCCTTGGCCCCCCGACTCCTGGGACCCGAGCAGCCTCCGACATACGGTTGATGATATAAATCCTGCATTACCCATAATAAGGAATATACCATAATTCCCATAGTTTAGGATCCTTAAGGTAATGCAGGATTTAGATCATCAACCGTATATCCTGAACCCTAAACCCTAAACTCAAAAGCTTCAAACCTCTACTTTAGGCCTCCGGAGCTCTCTACCCTGTAGCCAGCCTTTCAGCCGCTCCTCGAAGAGGGAGAGAACGAAGGCGGGGATATGCTCCTCCAGCACCTGGATACTTGGAGGTTCACGGGTAGTTATACGTAGGGTTATAAGTAGGGTAATTATACTGACAAGCCAAATTAGGGGACTTATAACCCTACTTATAACTACCCCAGCACCTGGGTAATGGTGTAAGATCCAGCGGGTACTTGTTCTCTGGCGAGCAGAAAGCGTCGCTAGGTCTATGTGTGGTGCGTAGCACTTGTGGATCTGGTTTATAGCATCCCTCGTTGCAAGTGTTGGCTGTGACAGCGAGGTTCGCTAGACAGCTGCACCGTTTCCGTTTGGCCATGTTGGATCAATGGGACCTCGGCCACCAGCAACCTGAACCACTTTAATTAGGACTACCGGAGGCTATATGACATCTAGTAACTCAGATTTACCGTTCATAGGGTCAAGAAACACTTGCCTGGACCTGTGTTCGTATGGTACTTTCATGTGCCAACGGAGATGTTGTAGGGTCGTGTCCTGAATAGGAGATACGCACGCATGAACACGAGCGGAGTTTAAAGAAACTACCAAATTTTGGCAGGCGCCTGCGTGGTGGACAGATTTTGCCAAGTCATCCCGGCTGCCTCCAGCCCCTGAGTCTGCAAGTTCAGTGCACTGTTGCTTCGGCTTAGAACCCTTCGGGTCCATGTATCCAGATATGGTACATACTTTGGCCCCAAAGTACCTATATAGAAACAGAAGGGACTGTCATGGGGCCTGAGATTTTGCTCTAGAAAACTACTTCATGGCCTCAGTTTCTACAATTTGGCCACATGGGCCCTTAGGGGAAGTCTGGCAGTTGGTTGGAGCTTCTAGAACCAAGGAGTCGGCATAATAGCATACTACAGCAAAACGCAGACTGAATACCCTCTAAATCCCAGACCCCGAACCCTGAAAGCCTAAAGCCCAAACTTGGAATGAAAACAGAAAGGAACATGAACAGGAGTTAGCGACTGGTGAGGTGCGAAGAGTTCATGAAGATTTATGAGTTCGTGCACATGCTCACAGTCTGTCTATCTAGCTATCTATCTACCTCTCTTTCTCTCTTTCTCTCTCTCTCTTTTTATCTCTCTCTCTCTCTACATATATACACATAGACATATACATATATGTATAAATAAATAAACAAATAAATAAATAAATAAATATATATATATATATATATATATCATATCTACATATATACACAGACAGTGACAGTAGCTTAAGTTGCAGTAAGATCCATGTACCTTAACTAGTCGGATCCCTTGTCTGATGTAGGGTACAATCCATAGGTCAGGGATATTGGAAAGTCCTTGAATCCCCGTTGTCTTCTCCGATGAGTCTCGAGGCCCGTTCCCAAACCCTGCCTGCTCAAGGGTTCCAAGGATCAATCTTTCAAGCACTAAACCCTATACCCCTAAGCATGGTATGTGTGGGAAAGTAGGTGATGACTAGATATTCGAACCGTGGGGTCTGCACCCCCTAAGCCCTGAACCGCCTGAACCCTAAACCCTGAATCGTAAATGCTCAACCCTGACACCTAAGCCTTGTCAATGTGGCCTTGGGCTCCAAGTATACATATAGCACCTACTTTGGGGTCTAAAGTCTATAAACAATACCTACTTTGGGCCAGTTGGAGCCCCCGGGGATGTATGAAACCCTAAACCCTTAAACCCCCTCAACCCTAAACCCCATACCCTTATAGAATCCCGGTAGATCCCTTTAAGGGGACCCTTGAAAGGAGCCCTCATAATCGTGGCCTTGATGTACATGGCGTGGCGTTGCACGAAGAGCCGGTGAAGGACATATCGTGCCGTCTCGTCTCCGAGATTTCCATGGGAGTTCCTTGGCACTTATTACTCTACGCTTGAGGGTTTCTGGTAGGGGGGTTTATGGGTTTAGAGGGTTTAGGCTTCGGTATAGGACTTCATTAAGATTGCTCTACCCATAGGCCCCAAAGTAGTTCCTTTTTGGGATGACCTCATAATATATAGACATCTAAATGTGAACCCCAGAAAGGAACTATTTTGGGGCCTTTGGGTATGCTTTATAGTTTCTGAATAGTTAGGGGGTGTTAGGGTTTATGGTTCCGTGACTTACGCTTTAGGGATTCTGACTGATTAGGGGGGGTTAGGGGTTAGGGTTAGGATTTCCGTGCAACTTTTGGTCTTGATACTCCTGATGCGCAAAAATCTTGCATGCGTCCATCGAAAGATAGTGCCAACGGCGTTCGGACTCATGCTCGCAAAGTCAGAGACATGGGATGCTGTTTGGCTTGAATAGGGTTAACGGTCTTGAGCTTAGGCTATTGAGGCAGTAAACCACACACTACGGTTGATGATATAAATCCTGCATTACCCATAATAAGGAATATACCATAATTCCCATAGTCTAGGGTCTGGGGTCCTCAAGGTAATGCAGGATTTATACAATCGACCGTATCTGTGACAATAAGCCCGCATAAACTTTCTCAGGCCTAAACTACGAGCTGGCACAAGCACACCAGAATCGTGGCATTATACACTTTATCAGGCCGTACACCCCGTGAGCTCTGGCCCGCGTGGTGTGGATCCTTGACGCAAATGTTGGCAGCAACAAACCTACTATTTGCTTAAGAACCCCCAAAAAATAAAAGATATCTTCCTTTTAGGGATAATATAGGGATTATCTTTTTTTACTTTTTGGGTGGTTCTTAAGCAAATAGTAGAAACCCTAAAACAACCTCTACGCCCCGGCCCGCCGGCCCCCTCTAACACGATCAGGCCGCTTCGGCATGGCCTGGAAAGTAGATTTCAAAGCCTCCTCGATGACCTGCACGGAAGCTGAGTGCAAAACTCATGGATCAAGAATTTCTGGAATAAAGGTTTGGGTTTCGGGTTTAAGGCTTTAAGGGTCCAGGGTTCTGCCCGGAACCTATGCTATGGAGCCCACATTGTTGAGAGATGATGCATGAAGCTTTGCGAATGTTTAGGGTCCTACACAGCACCTGTTCTAGCATATGACTTCAAGGTGTATACAGTACGGTAAACCTTGCGCCCTCAAACTTTCCGAGGCCCTATAAATACTAAAGCCAGCAACTAAGCCCGCAGATTCACTGAAAGTCCCCTAAGCCCTAAGCTCTATTAACCTGTATAAACCCTTGGCCCTAAGACCTAATACCCTCAGCCCAGTAAACCCTGAAACCCATCACTCAGCTGCCCACTTGGAGGCGCTTCTCAGTGACGCGGTTGCCACTGCCCAGCGCCATCATCACCTCCAGGAAGAGCTACTTAGGATTTCGTGCCTTGGGGTTTCGTCACAGGGCGCTCAGGGCGTACATATGAACATTCACAAATACTACACATGCTCCCCAAAACACTAACCTGTAAGTTCGGGACTCACAGGCGGCCACACTCGATCAGCGCACGTTTTCCATCTTTCATGAGGCTCCGTCGTGACTTAGGGGGACCTTCGGTCCGTAATGTCGCGGATACACATTAACAGGAATCACTGACTGCATGCTCACAGGAACACTGGTCTGATGCATGGATTTAACTGCGATTTCCACACACCCCCAAAACAGAACATGCATCAGACCGATTTCGCAGTCCTCTGTACTTGATTCCTTTGTCAATCCACTGATTCACCACTTCATCTTCTTTCAAGATAAAACACGCCTCTTTAAGAACCTGAAGAAGGAGACTGACAGGGGCCCCTATTTTCGTTAAGGAGTCCACAATCATCTGCTTGGTGGCCACCCATTTGAGCTCTATGCCATGCTCCTTGATATCATTCTTCACCAGCAGCATCTCGATGGCCATCCTCTTATCCTTCAGGGACACTGTACACGATGTGGCGTGATCGAACACTGGTTTGCAGTCCACAACCGCCGTCAAGGGAATACTTCTGCTCCACTTGGTGTTATCCTCCAGACTATATGCTTCATGAATTGCCTCGCACCACAAGGATCTCATCCATCTTGCCTCCGCGATAGCCCGAGACAATGACAACAGTTCAGCCCCAAGCGTCGAATGGGCTTGCCGATCTTGTTTGTAACTTTTCCATCGCAGCACTGAGAACCGTCCCCAATGCCCCTTTTGCAGCATACTGTCTCCGGCCGCAACCAAGTAGCCAGCCTGACTGCACTTCTCATCGGCATTTGCCCACGAAGCATCAGACATCACCACAAACTGAACCTCCGGTACAGGAATCGGCAGCACACGTACCTGGACGCATGCATTCTCCCTGGCCAGGCTCACCAGCTTGTTGGTCTCGATCAGCTGCTCCACTCGTGCTTTGCAAACCTTTTGCTGAAGCAAGGAGCACCATGCAGCTAAGTCTGGGCGGCTTCCACCTACAAGCCAGTTGACAGCTCCGAGGACGGCCCGCATTTGCTGTTGCTCAGCTTCGGTCACTTTCGCTTCTCTCTCTTTCCGTCTCTCCGTGCTGATCCGGATCCCTTGCAACTGACTCGCATACTCCATCTGGCACACAGTGATCTCACCGTCAGCTTCCTGCTTCAGCTTCTTACCTAGAAACTCTCCGCCTCCTACTTTCCAATGCTTAAAAGGGTAAATCCTCTTCAACTCATCAACAACCCTCTTCTGAAACACAGACCCTCCTCCTAGAATCATGTCATCAACATGCAACGAAATCGTTCCCTCAATGGCCCCTTCATGAAAGTACCAAAACACGCATGGATCAAACTTTGAGGGTCGCATGCCGAGCTTGACAAGTGCTGCTGTGAAGCTCTTCCACCATGCCTTTGGAGCATCTGCTAAGCCGTAGACTGTTTTCACTGCCTCAATTAGACAGTCCTCCCCTTCCGCGCATCCTGGAATGCCTCCCGGGGGAGGCTCTACAAACAAGCGGCCTCGTTGAGGATCAAGCTTGTCGCCACGTAGAAAGGCGCCCTCAACATCTGCAATCTGCAACTTCCAACGCTTGCTTGCAATCAACTGTGTCGTTATGGCAAAACCCTCAGCCGACAGTGTTGGCGCCGTTGTATCTAGGTGCAGCAGAGCAGGATCCAAATATCCCCTTATGCACCACCTGGCCTTAAGCCCTTGATACTCGTCGCCCTGACCACTGTCCGACTCAGTAATGACAAAGCGCGACTTCATGAACTTTGCACGCCGACCGGTCGTCTCATCACAAACGGCATATTTCTTACGAAGTTCCCTCGCCGCCTGCCCTTTGTGCACAATGATCGCTTGGCTTTCTAAGAGCTTCTTCCATTCCTTCTCCTTGGCCTTGCGAAGGCCAGGCTGACGCTCCGTTGGAATGCTGCTCATTGCCACCTCCTTGCGACCCTTGGTTCGCTCAACCATGAAACACTCACGCTGACGCACCAACACTTCAAGCTCATCATCGCTTTCTATCGGCACCGGCACACTTTCAGCACGCGCAACTTGATCCCTAAGCCCACTTCCAGGAATCCCGTCAAGCCCATCAGCACTTCGTCTCAAGGCTTGGGTCAACTCACTGGTCCTCAATCGTTTAGACGGTGACTCATCACCGGCTTCTCGGTCCGGCTCATCCGCTCTCATCATCGCTGACCCTTGAGACGCATCGACAGGTTCTGCACCACCAGCCACAACTTGCGGCTCACTGCTTGCAGACCCTTGACCATGCTCAACGTCCAACACACCCGGATCCGGCTCAACTTCAAGATCAACTTCAAGCTCACTGCCACGCTCACGTGCCGACCTTCTCGCCTCACCATCGGCTACTGGTGGTAACTCACCGCCAGCCTGATCATCTTCAGCCTCTTCGGGAGGCTTCTCTTGATCACTTATATCGTGATAGGTTCCCGCACCGCGAGCACTCACTTCATGCCTCACATGCACGACGTCCGCTGGTAGCAGCTTGATTGTTGCCTCCTGCTCTGGGGTCAATCTCCTGACTTGTTCAGGACAACATCGGTACACCTTAGTCCCCTGAGCTATCCACAACTTGGAACTTTGACTACCAATCACAACTGCAGGTCCATGCCAATGGCACCGATTTTCAAATCGGTGGCGACGCCAAAAGTACACCATGGCACCTGGAGGGAACGGTCCACGCTCCGGCCTGGTCCGATGCTCTAGCGCTTTCCTGATTCGACTGTCACTATCAGCTTCCAGAAACGCTCTCCTCGCTGCATGCCGAAAGGACATCCTTTTTTCAAACACTGATTCCCCTTGCACCAATCCCGAATTTATCACAGGATCATACTCAGTGGAAATCATCCCCGGCACCCGCAGCTCACGACCAAACACATGTTGACATGGTGAATATCCGTCCTTCCTGGTCATGGTGTTCACAGCCACATTCACATTGTCCACCAGCTCCTGAACTTCCTGTTTGGAACGGGGATTCGTATCAAGCAACGCCTTCTGAAAAGCAACTTTCCAAACTCCTCCCTTGCGCTCCGTAAGCCCATTCTGCCACGGTGCATACGCTGCTGCCTTATCCCCGAACGTACCATCCAACTCTAGTCCATGCTCGAACTCCGCCTCGAACTCAGGTCCTCCGTCTGTGAATGCACGCACAGGTGCACCGGCCCAGCGCTTCCAGAACTTCCGATAGGCATTCCTAACATGTCTCGCTTGCTTGCCTTTCCACAGCGGAATACAGAGTTGATAAGTGGTGCCCTCATCACATATGTTGAGAAAAATGAAGCTTGCTTCCTCTCACCTCGGTCTCAAAAGTATCCAGGCACACCTGCTGGTTGAACTCTGTGGCCCGCCTGACCTTAGTGACATGATGGCTCCGTGGTCGCGACAAGGCATTGCACGTTTCACAAGTCAACCCACGAGCCAACCGCAACACACGCTCACTGGCATGCGCCGACTTCAACAGCAAGTTCAACCGAGCTGGCGAAGGATGACCAAGATTCTCATGGCACTTCCTCAGAAGCACCATAATCTTCTGGTCTGTCATCCCCTCGCCTTGTCTCAAATCTTCAACTGCATGCACACAAGTCGACGTGATCACCAACTCCTTTCCACGCTTCCAATCAAGCACGCTTGCGACACACAGGTTGGCCACTGCCCTCATGTTGCACGCAATGTCTTCCCCTTCGCTCAGTTGCTTGCACTTACTCAGTCTCTCATGAAGCTCACGACAGTTGGTCAACAGGCTCGTTCCTATGTGGCGCAAACTGACACAAAACACTCCTACACCCTTCGCAAGACTCTGATGTGGCTCCACACTAGGTCCTACTTCAATCGCAAACAACCGCCCACTGCTTTCCTGGCACAGTCCTAGTGCATTCACGAATCTGTTGTAGCTAGCGCAATACCCGGCATCCCTATCACACTGGCCTACAAACATGCTTCGAAGCTCAGGTGGCATGCTAACTGACAGCTTCCGCGGTTGCAAACTCTCCACTTGGCTCAGCACGTGTGTCTTCATTTGCTCACCAAAATATCGCTGATGTCGCTCAAACTTTCGAGAAAACTTCAGGACATGCCCGGCAGTGAGACCTACAGCTGCTGCGTTTTGCTCAACAGTGCCCGCAAACAACTCCAACACGTCAAGCCTAGACCCAGACCCACATGAGACCTGACCTAAGCTCTTGCCCGGAACATCACGCAACATCTTCAAACCCGCTCGGCACAGCTGCTTCTCACATTTGGACATGGCTCCACACACGGCCTGGTCCGGCACCCTCCGGCTCATATCCGGACATGACTCATCTAGAGGTCGTCGCGCTCTAGCTCCTCCAGGTCCTCTAAGTTCTCCAGCTGCGCCTGCAATGCATGCATCTGGTTCATGATCTTCTCCTTCATCGCCTGCAGGTTGGGGTTGCTGCGCGTTGATGGTGCATCCACCTTCTCCCAGCTCCCGTAACCACTGCTCGAAGCGGCGGCTTGCTTGTTCACCGTCTTGATCTCCTTGGCTGCGGTGTTCTTTGCCTTGGCTGTGAGCTTCAACGGTCCTTGCACCATCTTCTTCGGGTCGATGAAGGGTGGCTCGAAGTTCACGTTGGGAACCTCGAGCTGCTTGTCGATCTTCACGCGGCTCTCCTTCAGCTGGTCCCGGCACGCAATGTACAACCTCAGTCGCATCATCGGTGTCGAGCTTGACTGTCCTTTGGCATTCGGCTTTGACGTTGTCACAAACTTCCGGATCCACTGCACGTACGCCTTGTCCTCCACGTAAATCTCCGCGAAGGTCTTCACCATCCCGGCCTTGGCATACTTCCCGATCTCCAGAATCTCGCTGCCGTTGATTGGCACGTTTGGCTCGTCGCCTTCTTGATCTTCTCGACTGTCCAACAGCTTCACCGGCATGCTGGTCGGCTCGGGAGACACCAGCTCTGGCGTCAGTGCAGCCAACAGGTCCTCCATCAACGGTGTGGACTTGATGTCCGTTCGCCATGGAACGCCGGCCGTGTTGTTCACGATCTCCGCTTCCGTCTCCATGGGTCCCATCGACATCGCCTGGAGAAGGCTGGGAAGAGAGGTCACAGTCACTGCTTTTGGCACTTGTACCCGTGGTAGCTGCACACACGGACTCGTGCACTTCATTGACCTGTGGCTTCTCTCTGGTGGCTTTGGCACCCGCTCTGCAGCCCAAAATGGGTATTGCATAGTGACCCCTCTCAGTCTCTTTCATACTAATACTGACCCCAAGCTTCCCCACATACATCACATCTCTATCCATATCAAGAGTCGCCTTCAAACCCCTCAAACACTCTTTGGAAAGAAGAAGTGGTGTATCAGCCCCTGCTTCGGGAAGCACCGCCGCCTTCAAGGCTATCAGCTTGCCCCCAATGCAAGCCGGTATCACTACACTCTGCTGCGTCTGCAGTTTCCCTGCATTTCCAAATTTAAACTCGTGCCGCTCATTCACATACCTGACACGGAGCCCCCTCTTAAGAAGCTCATGCTCAAGCCCTCGCAGAACCTTCTCACCTATAAGCGTCCTACGGCAAGCAGTGTCAGGTACAGCATGAGTGGACAACGCAGCATATGACTCCCGAGATTCGTCGCACACAGCCATGTATGCATCACTCGAGCGCGCGGCGTCCGAAGCCTCCTCAAAAACTCCTGGAGAAAGTAGCCCATTTTCAAGGCCCCCCAGCACGGCATCTACTTGCTCACAGTCCGTTTCACCCGGACCTGCCACGACGATATCAATCTCGCTCCCGGCACCCTCAACCAAGAACACATCCAGCTCCTCGATCTGCTCCACCGGAATGAACCACTCCGGCCCGTCACCATCTTGGAAGCCGGCATCTGCGATCATGGCCTCCTTGGTCCCGGCATGCTTTGCTGTAGTCCCCGCCGCATTGGCATCACGGCGCTTGGGACATTCCCGCTTCCAGTGTCCCGGCATCTTGCATATGTGGCATTTGGTCTTCTGCTTCAGCTGCTCCAAACGTCCCTTAACCGTCCCGCTCAGACTCCAAGAGGTTGGTTGTGCCTTGTAACCCCTTCCCATCTTCTTCTGTTGAAGTCGCCTTCGAATGTCTTGGTAAGTCTCCAGCACGTCAAGCACCTCCTCGTCGTCATAGCTTTCCTGGTTCTGGAACTGATCGGCAACCACCTGGAAGACGTCATTCTCGTCCTCGCCCTCCTCCGGCAACTCGTTCTCGGCAGTCTCAGCCTCTGCAGCGTACACATCCTTCATGCGGTTCGCCACAGTGGAGCATTTTCCCTGGGGAAACACAGACTTGACCGCCTTATTGATTGCGTCATACTCCAAGCTGCCCTGGGTAGCCGTCAGGATCATCGCCTCAGCATTCTTGTCCAACGCCAATTTCCGAAGCAAGAACCAGCCTCGAACTTCTTCCGGAAGCTTTACATTCACCTCCTGCAGATTACGGTAGGCCGTGTCAACCCGTATCGTGAGGTTCCGGTAGGTCTCCCCGGCCTTGATCTGCGACCCAAAGAAATACTCCTTGAGGTACTTCTGCAACGAGTCCTGCTCCAAGTCCGCGTAACGAGAGTCCAATGCCTCAAAGATGAGCTTGTAGCCCTCCTCGGCCACCAGCTTATTCACGGCAATGCCCTCAATCGCGTCTTCAGCCTCGCCACTGATGTACTCGCAAAGCTTCGGGCCCCACTTTTCTTTCGCCATCGTCGTTGGTAGTGCCATGAGCATTAGTTCTGCCTTGCGGCGCCATCTTTTGTAGCTGGCTGGATCCGACCCATCGAACCTCTCCAGCCTTGGCCTTTCCTCGTCCCGACTCGCACTCATCTCCTGGTCGACAGCAGAGATCGTCAAGCGCTTCCACCGCCGAGCTCAAGCCCAGCAGTTCCAGCGCTCCGCTACCACCTGTAAGTTCGGGACTCACAGGCGGCCACACTCGATCAGCGCACGTTTTCCATCTTTCATGAGGCTCCGTCGTGACTTAGGGGGACCTTCGGTCCGTAATGTCGCGGATACACATTAACAGGAATCACTGACTGCATGCTCACAGGAACACTGGTCTGATGCATGGATTTAACTGCGATTTCCACAAACCTACATATTCCAATTGCTACTGCCGTAAGCCTGGAAGGTTAGAAGGGGGGCCTCAATACTTTAACCGAGTCTTGGGGTAATTTATGGTAGACATAATAAGGACCCAATCTTGGGAAATACTTAGACTAATCATTTAGGCTTATTCTACATTGGTTTCTTGGGGTTTACTATGCCGGCAACATCAACGTGAACATCCGGACTCTTGGAGTAGTCTTACTACCCTCAGTAAAATGGGGATTCTAGGGCTTAGGGTTTAGGTTCACCGTCAAGCATGCGACCTGGCTTCTCAGAAGAAAATGTGCTGAACTACGCTGGTCTACAGAGGCTTGCGTCCGATGATCCTCCTTTTTTAAGGAGCCTAATACTCACTGCCTAAAACTCGGGGAAATAAGTTGAAACTTTCAGAATCGACTACCGTATAAGAACCCCAAAAGTTGAAAAGTTGAGTTTACAGCCAATACGAATATAAACATAAGGGGTTTAGGGGTGTAGGGGTTTACGGTCTAGGGTTTAGGGTTCATCGGTTTAGGGTCTCGGGTTTGGGGATTCGGGTGTAGAGTTAGTAGAGTTAGGCATCAAACGTGTCTTGCGCTGCTTACGTCTAAGAGAATAGGCAAGGACCCAGGGCTTCTGAAGCTCAGAACGTAGGGCCGGAACACGACAAGGAGATGGCAAGCATCAACATCACATCCCCCACCAGAGAACTCTAATAGCATTAACCTCGGCGCAGACACCCCAAACGCTAAACCCCAAACCCCTAAACTTCAATGTATTCAGGTTCATGTCGTCGGTTGTCGGCCGGTTTTCTGCGAACCGACGGCCTCTGAGAGCACCGTCTCGCGAAGTTTCTCTGCACTGACGGATCCAGCTGCGGCCTGGTTTGGGTTGAGGGCTTGAAGCAAAAAATTATGCTCAGGGATAACGGTACGTTGAGGGCTTCGGGTGCGTGGGCACGACAGCTACGAGTAGAGCCATAACCTAGAGCTGCCGAAGCATCACAAACCCTAAGGGTCCATGTGCCAAGTAATTACATTAAGGCCAAAGTATATACTATTTGGGTACATGGACCAGCAACTTCATCCGAAAGATCCGACGATTCTCGATGATGTCTGTCGGGCTTAGAGTCTCGATTTGGTTCGAGCTGAGTATCCAAGCTTCGTCCGGTCCAGGGCTGCTCCTTCTGTTTAGAATATGTGGCTTTGTGTATAATTGAATTAGGACTTTGAGTCTAAGTCTAGCTGCGGGGCTAAGGTTCTCAGCTTAGTATGCTACAGGGCCTTCTCCTTGCGATTCATGCGACTAAATAATAATAGCAAAAAACGAGCGCAGCCAAGCTAACTATCAACGATACTGTACTGCAAGGTACCGGCTGTCGTGGTTGTGGTGGTAGTAGTAGTAGTAGTAGTAGTAGTAGTAGTAGTAGTAGCCGTAGTAGTAGTAGTAGTAGTAGTAGTAGTAGTAGTAGTAGCCGTAGTAGTAGTAGTAGTAGTAGTAGTAGCAGTAGTAGTAGTAGTAGTAGTAGCAGCCGTAGTAGTAGTAGTAGTAGTAGCAGTAGTAGTAGTAGTAGTAGTAGAAGTAGCACTAGCAACAATAGTAGTAGCTGTACGACTAGTAGTAGTCGTCGTCGTGACTAGACACAACTCATATGACACTACTCACTACTCTTCAGGAGCTCAAACAAACCATAGAGTTTCTAATGCCTCGTGCTTTCTGGCCTGAATCTGGCCACGGAGGCTGGCATCCGCAGAGCCGAACGCCAAAAGCCCGAGAAGCAAACGGAGAGCCATGGCGGAAAGGATATGAAAGGCCTGAAGCGAACAGAGCTGACACTTGGTTGAGATAGCTGCGGCAGACAATGGGAGGATGTCGAGAACTGTACCCCTCCACATTGACGATGTGAAAACGCGAACCCGGGTTTCGTGCTTAAGTTTCCATTCGCCTATCTGGAATCTGTAAGATGGCTTCTGGCTTTTGCCTTACCTTTTATGTAGCAAGCTTCCGAGTGCACGAGGTACGTTGGTTAACTTACTAAGCGAAAAACATCGAAACCACAACTCTCAGAGTTGACAGGCTTAATGCAGATAAAGTGCTACACGTATGTCACATGCATGGACCCTTAAGGCTCTGTTCTTCGGCGGAAATCGCTTGAGGCTGGCCTTTACGCATCCTTTGTATGGAGAAACCCCTGTGTGCGTGTAAGGGTGAAGTACTATCTTGGGGATCTGAAATGGGATCTTCATTTAGAGAACTACCCTTTTGTAGAAGAGATACAACTTGATGAGACCATGTGGCGAGGCATAGTCTAGAACTCGAAGCGACCATTCCAGAGTTGGAGCAACGACAAGCATCGAACCAGCAAGCATGGACTTCCAGCCTAATGTGATCTAACCTCCACGCCTGAAATTTGAATCGCGTTCTACAGGCCGTCGCCCAATTCTCAGAACAATGAGTTCTCAAGTGGTCATGCGTGCGAGGAGTTGACTTCGAATAATCGGTTCTGGCGTAATTACTGTAATCCCCTGGCCGAACATATACATCTATACATATATGCTTTGTATATACGCGTACATAACTGTGTCTATATCTTGTGGCTTAACCCATGGTGAGGCTCGAACTACGATGAAGTCAGTGCTGTGCAAACTGTAAGATGACCGCTCCAATGCGAGTGCTTCGGCCTGTGACGACTTAAGGCCAGCCGCACGACTCTGGCTGCCCATGAACGGAATACACAAACAGAGCGCACAGCCACGAAATTGAACCATGCTGCGACGACGCAGGTCAAGAGTTTGCACGAGACGGAACTGCCTCAGATCTTGAACTCGATGTTTCCAACTCTGTCAGGGTCCTTGTGGTACATATGCTGCTGGATGTAGAAAACATATCCGTTGTAGCTTCGCATCTCTCGCAAGCCGCGACAGCGTGCAAATCTCCGCATCGCTTGTAGTGCTTCCGCCCGTGGAGCTTGTACGTTTTCCAAGAATCCGTGTTTGCACAAAGTCTTTCGCACCTCGGTGTCCCTCGGCGCAAGAACCCATTGACCGGAGGTCCTGTTTGATAAAAAAGCATTGTTTATCATTTGCTCCACGTCGACGGCAGTGTCGGTGGGGGCAGGAAGTGCATCAAAATACTTTCGAAGGGTGTGTTTGTGATCTGGTCGGTTGACAAATACGAATAAGGCCTCGGGAAGGTCGAGGTTAAAAGCTTCATCCAAATACCCCATCCTGCGTAGAGCTTGTGATACGATGTCTCCCGAGTCCTGGATCATGAACGGCCCTCCACCCATGAACACTCTCTTTGACCTCCTGCCTCCGTAATCTTTGAGCAACTGATCAGTTCTTCTGAAATCATTCGTTATGGGGAGGAAAAATGCATGGTCGTTGCGGTAGCGAACCCACGAACCGAGATGGCTAGAAGCCTGGAGAACTTTGCACGCTGCACCAAATGCAGCCTGCGATGGATGAACAGTAAGGGGGCCCAGGCGGTTCACGAACCAAAACTTTGCCACAGACTGCAGAAGGTTTGCTCTCTCCGTCTCATCACAATATCCAAGATCCTGCAGGAAAACCCGGAGTTGATCCACACCGTCTGAAACATCAGAATGCAACCAGTGCGCGGCCATCTTGACAGCTCCATTCCCGTCCGGTTCCAAAACAGCTCTAACCTTCGTGCCGCGACCGAGCC
This sequence comes from Symbiodinium sp. CCMP2592, assembly GCA_905221615.1. Lineage (NCBI taxonomy): Eukaryota > Dinophyceae > Suessiales > Symbiodiniaceae > Symbiodinium > Symbiodinium sp. CCMP2592. Next base: position 1,425,732 of record CAJNDT010006069.1, on the reverse strand, counting down.
GTTGTTGTTCAGCTTGTACAGCAGATGTAGCCACAGGCACAACAATTGCATCAGTTCCCTTGTACTTTTCGAAGGCAGCATGGAAAGACGCGGCACCGCCTATGGGGACAAAAACCCGTATGTCCTTTTTGCAAGAAGATGCGTGTTGCACAACCTGTTCGAGAAAGTCGGTGTCACCTGTCAACAAAGCTATGCAAGTGACATCTTTCAACTGAGTCAATTGCACCAGCTTTGCTTCAATGGCTGTGTCATTGGCTTCTCGGTCTTGCTTTCGCGGTGTAGGGCTGAAGGAAACTGCACTCTGCTCAAAAAACGTTTGCCATTTCCTGTTGTCGCTTCTGCCTGGGGCAGCATAACAAGTGGTATGAACACTGAAGCCTTCCCTCCTTAGCTGCTCGATGGCTGCGTTGGTTGGGTGTAAACCACAATGATCTGCGTCCACCAACAGCTCGGCTCGTCTTTTGGATGCCTCCACAGGCAGCCCAGTCCGACGTCGAAGTCTTGGTACCTGCCATCGTTGGCCACTTGGAGGGTCGGGGGACTTAGTAACTGGTTATTTTAAGGACTTATACGTACCATAACCCCAATTCGGGTCCCTTTTAGGGTACTTATAAGTCTACTTACTACCTACTTACTAAGTCCCCCGACCCTCCAAGTATCTCGTCTCTCGGACAGTGCAAGGAAACAACAGGAGACGGAAGTAAGTATTTCGCAACGTGCATTCTCAACTACCCACCATGGACAGTTTTGTAGGCTTCAGGCGTGGTCGATGAATACTCAGCATCTTCACCAGCGCCACCACGATCGGCCCGACCCGAAGAAACTGTGACGAACACGTCTGACAGTCTAACTTTACTCACGATCTGTCGGTGTCTTGTTGCAAGCGAGTGGCTGGCCAACAGACCACGGCAATGATGGAAAGCCCCCAACCTGTTTGCAAAGGCTGCTGCGTCTGCGACCGACAGCTCTGCCGATTGGTCAAAGGGCTCCAAGAGCTTGCAGAAATGTGCAGGGAGCCGCGTGGCCACGACGAAGGAAACATCTTGCCACTGAAATGATGCAGGCTGTAGTGGTTCCCACTCTGCTTGAGCAAACTGCGAACGCATTCCCTGCTTGGGTACCTACATGCAAGTGAAGACCCCGTCTTGCAAACACGCGCGCTCGGTCATGAGCACTGCCCCGCCGATGCCGCTGCTACGACGCCTTCCGATCTGGCACCTCAACCACCTTGCCGGCATCCCAACATCGGAGCCCAACAGCCCAAAGCTTGATAACCGAAAAACACACCTTGTCTAGGGCTCCGTTACCTAGGACGTCGATGCCTCGTTAGGGGTTCCCGCGACCCTTAGCCGCCGAGCCTAACAAAAAGAGGCCTTCCTAATTGGAATGGGGTTTTGGGGCAACGGTTCCTCTGTTTTTAGCCTCCGTATTCTTTCAACCCCAAACCCCAGAACTCTCAACAAAAGTCTGGAAACCGATCTCGGACCTCGTGCAAGTAGCTGCAGATGCCCGAGCTCAGAGACTGGCCGTGGGCCTCCAGCACCCTCAGAGATCCGACAGTCTTCAAAAGGCTTTGCTTAGGGTTTAGGTCTTTGGGCTCAGGGTTTAGGGTTTCGGGATGTTTAGGGTTTACAGAGCCTTGTGGAATAGCGGTCTCAACGATTTCACAGGGTGTTAGTGTGTATTGCCAAGCTTGGCACAGACCGGATCTGTGGAAAACACTACACCTCAAAACCCTGACATCCCATGACCCCTAACCCTAGGGCTTAAAATAGCCCAAAAGCCTTATATGCTATGGTCTTTGGGCCCAAAAACCATATATGAGTCCATCGAGCCTTAAGGTAACAGTCCACAACCATGAGCCCTGAGTCCATCTCCGGACTGTGGGATCGAGGTCAGACTTCCGAGAGTCTCGTCTTCGGTGGTGCTTCTTGTTGAGGATCCGTTTGAACCGGCCCCCCTGTAATCGTGGTATAATAGGAGTATAATATAGGGCCCTAATATAATCCTTATAGTCACGATTACAGGGTGGGGGCCGCTTCTAAAGGATCCGATTTTGTGTGTGTGTGGGGGTTTGCGTTTGGCTTGATATACCATTGACTGTTAGGGATCCGATTTTGTGTGGGGGTTTGGGGTTTGGCGTATTATACTGTTGAACTCCCCGTGCCACAGCATGAACAAGGCTCCAAGTCCTGGATTCTTAGGTTGCGCAACAACTAAGAAGCCCTAAGGCTCCATGTACCCGTGTAGTATATACTTTGGCCCTAAAGTACCTATATAGGGACCCCTTTAAGGCTCAAGTATCTACTATAAAGGTACATGGAGCCTTTGGGAAGTATCTTCCACTCAAAACTAGGATTTTGAACTTTCTAAGAGACATCCTGAAAGTTGTCCGGGTAACTGATTAGGAGAACTTTGAAGAGCAACCTTCTGATTATATATAGCTGGATAGGGACTATGCACGTAAACCAAACAGGTTAATGCTAAAGGCCACCAACTCTACCACTAATCCGCGAACGAAAAACATCAGCTCGAACCTGTCGCCTCCCGAAACCATGGAAGCCAAGTGCGGGTCTGGACCAGTGGCGCGATGTCCTCGTGTGGAAGACCTTGAGGCAAGCAAGGCGTTCGGGGTTTCAAGGTTTTGGCTTCAGAGGAGGGGCGGAGCCCCACTGCTTAAACGCAGAAGATGGAGACGCATCCTCCGAGGATATGGGAGCAGCTGCTAAAGACCGGCACAATAAACCTTCATGCCGGTATTGAAGTAGGGAAGGCTTCATAGAGTTATCAAAAGGACACCTCGACTGGAGAATTCCAGTGCTTTGGGTCGTCTCAACATCTTTGGGATTTGTGGGGCCTGCCTATAGCTGGGCTATGAAGTAGCCCCATGCAACAGTTGACGGTGGCCCCTCGGAACGCTCCACACATCAAGAACATTTTGATCCAAAGAAAGCAGAGATCCAGCAACCCCTGAACCGTCCTCAGCTGTAGAATCTACCTGAGGTTCGCAAGAATGTTAAGACCGTTCTGGAATTACATGGTAGAAACTACTGGCAGGTTCCGCCACGGACCTGAGAAATCAAGGTCTCCACAGGTTCTGCACATCGCATGTCCACTGCTTCTTCTTCCCTAGGGGTGAAAGCCAAAGTACATACTACCTATGGTCTCCATTGTAGTTCCTTTTTTGGTTTAACCATAGAACTCGGTTAAACCAAAAAACGAACTACAACGGAAGCAACAAGTATTTGGTAAACCCTCTAGAGCCATTGTAGAAACCTTACAGTAATTGACCCGATTTATATCATCAACCGTAGGACTAGGACTCGCGTTTGGCGATTTTTGGGGATCTAAGATAGACGGTGAGCCACTGCTCTAAGTAGCTTAATTACCCAAAGGGTCCGACTAGCCTAAGGTTTTAGGTTCCCAAATCCATACTGAGTGGTTTTTTTAGACCTTGAAACCCTACTATTTGGGTACGTGGACCCTTTTGCGTTAGCCGGTTGACCAAAGACAGGGAACTGCCAAACAGCTTGCAGCACCAGGCACTAAATCACTAAGTTTTCGACTCTTCCCCTTCTTGCTCAGCCCCAACCAGCAACACTACTTTTAGGGTTTAGGGTTTAGGGTTTAGGGTTTAGGGTTCATCCCCAAACCTTACCAGCCAAGTGCACCCCCAGTTCAAGAAGCCGACCGCTCCGCTCGGCACTTTTGGACGAAAGCGCGACCTGTTAAGTCTATGCGGCCTATGGTGCAGGGTTGAAGGCTCGCAGGCTTGGGGTTACGGATGAGGCCAAAGGGCTTAAGGGGTTTACTCGTGCAAGGGACTCCGAATCTAGGAGTCCCTAAACCCTGACCCTCCCGCCCCGCCGGGTACGTTTGTTCCTAGTCACATCTTCGCTGGGGTTTATGTATTTCGATTTTTTTTTGGAGGGGGGGGGGCGGGCGCCCGCCTTTGCAAATTTCGCGGTTTGGATCCCATCGGCTCGTGCGGTCGTGGAGACTGAAACACCTAAACTAATTGGAAATCTACAAATCCCAACCTAGTTCTCATGGGGGGGTCGTTGCATTGAGGATTCTACGATCCATAGGAGGTGGATATTGCGGTCCTTGACTATCGACAACTCTCCTGCTCCCAAAGTAGAAAAAAAGTCCCCTTTTAAGCCCCCCTTAAGCCACCCTTTAAGCCCCCCTTTAAGCCCCCCTTAGCCCCCCTTAAGCCGAAACACAATATTCACGTGAGTTGCTGGAACCCCGGGATGGAGGACGAGCCTTTAAGACTAAAGCTACCTATAGTCTCCATTGTAATTCCATTTTTTGGCTAACCAGTTTTATGGTTAGGAACCTATAATAGAGTTTCATAGAGATTTTTGTAAGCCAAAAAAAGGAACTACAATGGAGACTGAAGCTAAACCCCTAATCCCAACCACAGTCCCGAAAGCCGTACTACAACTTTCAACAACATAAAGCCGAAAGGCCTACACCTTAGAAGGGGCCCCCACCCTGTAATAATGACTATAAGGATTATATTAGGGCCCTATTATATTCCTATATTATACCACTATTACAGGGTAGGGGCCCCTTCTAACCTACACCTTCACACTACTCAGGCCTAAACCTACAAACCTAACGACTGCTAAGAAGCCCTGAACACTCACACCCAAACAGCCCTAAACAGCCATGCATCTTTTAAACCCAAGAGCGCTTAAAAGCCCTCAACCCACCAACCCCCACCGAAAAGGCTGATAGAACCCCTCCAGAAGCCTTTCTAAAGTCCTCACTATGTACCCTACCCCCAAAAAAGCCGAAACTGTCCATTCTCCCTCCCAAAAAGCGCAAACACATGCCCCAAACCCTGAAGCCTAACCCCTAACCCAAACCCCTAAACCTCTAAACCCCTAAAACCCGATACCTCTAAACCCCTAAACCCCTAAAGAGAGGGCCTGGTCGAGCAGGCTGGAGAGGCTGAGCTCGAAGGCCATGAGTCGGTGATCGAGAATCTCCAACTCCATCTCCTGGCTCGATACGAATTCGGGTTCCTTAGAGGGTTCCACAAGAGTTCCTTAAAGGGTTCTACAAGGGTTCCGTAAAGGGTTCTGTAAGGGTTCCTTAAACGGTTCTATGATGTAGTTAATAATGTAGGAACTAGGGTCTAATACTTACCTTTGGTTAGTAGGGAATCCAACTCCATCTCCTGCCCAGAGAGCCTTAACACCGCTTAATTAGTGAATATAGCATAAATCAAATTATGAAGCTCTATATGGTTTAAGCCATATTCCTAGCTCCTGGCTCGATCCCAGAGAGCCCAATACATCCCAATACCTCTTAAGTAAGCACTATACCTTTAAACTACAAGGGGCTTTATCTTATGAATCTCGAACGGCATCTCCTGGCTCGATAGGAATACTTACCTTGGGTTAGTAGGGAATGGAAGAATGGTCGTAATAGTAGTTATAAGTGTACCCCATTCCTCCATTCCCTACTAACCAAAGGTAAGAATAATGTAGGAACCTGATTAAGAAACCCTGGGCCTTTATTAGGGCTCCTTATATGAATCCTAGGTTATAGGCCCGGGGTTTCTTCATCAGGTTCCTACATTATACCTTAAACTATGATTGGCTTTATGTTATGAACCTACAACTCCATCTCCTGGCTGGGCAAAGGATATTTTAGGGTTTTGTGGTTTTTGGTTTAGGGTTTAGGACCAACTCTCCCAGCTCCTGGCTCGACCCCGGAAAGCTCAACACATCCCAATATCTCTTAATTGAAGTATATACCTTAAAACTATAAGGGGCTTCATCTTGTGAATCTCCAGATCCATCTTCTGGCTCGATAAAGGGGATGGGGCTTAATGTTTAGTTTTTAGGGAGCGCGTCGGGGTTTAGGTTTAGGGCTCGGTGAAGGGCATGGCTGAGGGATGTTTGTAGGGTTTATATGGTTCAGGTTGGGAGCTCCATCTCCTGGCGCAGTCCCAGTAAGCCCAATACCCCTTAACTAAGGAATATACCTTAAACCATAAGGGGGCTTCATATTCTGACTCATAGGCTGTAATCCTAAATTATGGGGTATCGGACTCTCTGAGGTAAGGAGCATGGCTGAGGGGATAACTAGGCTTTAAATTGTTAGGCTTTTGGAAGGGGGTTGCCTGAATTTTAATCGGCTCCTTAGGATTTCCTGTGCGATTGACACAGGCTTCGGTAATCGGGGTGGGGTCTGGGGGGGTATGCTGTGGTATGAGAGGGATACAACCTTGGGATCGGAAAACCTACCTTTTCAAGGGTTCTGCCCTCTAATGAAGGGGTCATAACCTACTATTTCGTAGGGTTTGGGGATACAGGAATTGCTGTCTTCTGACCTCATACCACTTGAGCGGTGACGTTTCAGCCTTTTTTAGAGTTTGCAAAGGTTGTTGAGTTCGGAGCGAGGATTTTGATAGTGATTTGAGGTTGCAGCTCCTTCCTCGATTTAACTTCAGTTGCTTACAAAGCCCCATCATTATGGGGTTGGGTCTATGGTCTACTATCGGGTCCTACCAATATTCGTCCTCCGGGTTCCTTCTTATAACTATAGTGTAGTATTCTGGCTCCTGTATTTCCAGTTTCTCGGATTGCAGCGCTTGCTGCTCTTGCTTTTGCTTTGGCAAGGGCGAAGGTTTAGGAGTTCAGGATTCGCGCAGGATGAACCAAGGCTTGCCTTGCTACCGCCGAGCCGTGCGGTGGATGATATAAATCCTGCATTACCTTAAGGACCCTAAACTATGGGAATTATTGTATATTCCTTATTATGGGTAATGCAGGATTTATATCATCAACCGTGGTACTCCAACTACGCCAACCATGCAGCAGTCTTCTGAACATTTACACGTTCTACTCGGACATGTGCTGCCGGTCGTGCCCTGTGGTACCTTTTCCTGGTTCATAGTTGGGCATTGTGACAAGTCGAAAATATGCTGGAATACCACTAGGCACTAGTCACGGATAAATATTCCTGCCTTCGTTCTTCTGAACTTTTGGTATAGGACCTCGACAATAAAACACGCTAGTGCCGCTAGTGCTACAACCCAGGGTCAAAGTAAAACCTGTAGTAAGCCCAACCTGAATGTGTCGGAGTTTCCGAAAATAGGGGACCCTAACATAGTACCCTAAATAGTAGGTCCTTATTATAAGGACCCCAATACAAGGTACCCTAATGTTCGGAAACTCCCATACAAACCCGGAATCGGCAGCACAACAAATAACAACAGCAAGGCCTCATTCCTGTCGACGGCATCCAGTTGCTTCATGCGGTGGGTCGCCTGGCATCATGCATATCACAAACCCAGGGGCCGATCCAGCTTGAAACAACATCTGGCGATGGTTTAGTTGTTGTGTTTTGTATTATCGCGATACTTCGTTAGGTTTAGGGTTTCGGGTTCAGGGCAGGGCTTTTGGATTCAGTGTGGGACTGCTTGCCGTGAAAGGGACACATGCCACACTCCCGCCCCCCCGAGGCAAACCGCAAACAGCTTAATCAATTGTCCTTATCACAATTTGTCGAAATTGCGCCAGTCGGCCTAGGCTTGTGCGATTGTGGCCTGTGGCCTTTGGATTTGGATGCGGTTTTGCAGGGTCTGTCCCACCTGGATCCGCAGCCATCGCTGTCGGAATTCAGCGGAGAACCTCGGAATGGAGGTGATAACTGCTACGTAGCAAGGCACAAAGCGCTGCGACGCTCATTTCGGCTGAGGCTGTGCGAACTGGCGATGGATCGAACCCAGTCGCAAGGTGTTCCATCAACTTGTAGGGTTCAGGGCTTAGCTAACCAGTGGTTTTGGGGGTTCCCTGGGCTCTTTAGCTCCTTATTCAATAGGGATTATCATCATCCCTGGCTCCTTAGCTCCCATAATATCAATGGTTAGTTAGGACTTACGCTGTCTCTGCCTCACCCAACGAATCTTGGCCGAGACCAGCTACGAGGCCAACCGACACCCCAGCCCATTCTAGGCCAAACTGTGATTAGTACACCCAGACACTTTCTCAACTCCATGAAAACCAATCCATGAAGATGCTCTAATCTCTAAGCTAGGCCTATGCCGGTCGAACTCAAATCGTCACCACAGCCAAGAACTGCTCCAAACCTGAACTCCAAACCGTCCTACAACTCCCGCAGTATCTACAACTGGCATTTTCGTGCACAAAGGTACATAATGCAAGATCGTGCCCAGCAGCAGTACTGCGGATTGTCGGGATTCATGATCGAGGGTTAAACTCAAAAGCTTAACACCTGAGCTCGTCACACGATCCCCGAAAGAAGCCCCTAAGCGCCGCCTAGCCCTGAGTTGAAGTACCTGCGGGTGCGATAGGCTGTATAGCTGTGGGTATCAGCTGTCACTCTGAACAACAAATAGCCAAGCCAAAAACGTACTGCAATCCAGGGTTCATGTACTACGAACCAGGCTTGAACGCTTCGACCTCTGGGCTCCTGTGCTGAGCAGAGCCGTGCGCAATGATCATCACGCCCAAGACACAAGCGAGGCCGGCGACGAGCCTCGTTGCTTTTCATTGTTCTTGGGTGGTACTTATATAGTATCCATTGTAGTTCCTTTTTTGGTTAACCAGTTTTATGGTTAGGAACCTATAATAGAGATTTTGGTAAACCAACGAAAAGGAACTACAATGGAGACTATAGGTTTAATATATAGTTTCCGAAAATAGGGGACCCTGGTATAGCACCCTAAGGCCCTTATTATAATTATAAGCACCCCAAAATGGTGGGGAGGGGGGGAGTGGTGTTCTCTTTGGGTAGATCTTTAGCAGCTGGGGGCAGGGAAGAGTCCTGTTTGTTTCTGGTAAATCTCTGGATGCTGGCAGTTTAACCTGTGCTGATGTGTTTGAAGTGCAGTGAGCTGGGCGCAGGGCGTGGAGGCTAGACGGCTTTGCAAGTGTATCTGTGCATATATATATATATACCTATAGATATAAGTGATATAAGCGCCTGGAAAGCCTGAAACCAACAGGCTCCGAACCTAAGCTGTGCTCTTAACCTGAACGGCTTGAGGCTGTGGAGAGAAGGGTTTAGGATTTAGACTTTAGAGCTTAAGGTTCAAGGTTCAGGGTTTAGTTTTTTCAGCTCGTGCAGATAATTAGCCCAAGCGTCTTTCCCAGCAAGGTGGTAGGAATCACATCTCCATAGCCCACGGTGGTCATAGTCGTGATTGCCCACCACCTCGCATGGCTCTCGTGCACATGAAACCCGGAACCAGGAGTGGGTTGAGGTTCTAGCATACCTACTTGATCAAGCAATGGACGGTGAATCACAGGAGAGACCGTCCTGACGCACACCACTGAGCTCGATGCTTCGCAACTGCTTTCAATGACAAAGCAAGCCTAGGACTAGCTTAGATGAAGAAGCGCAGAACAGGGCCTTACATGCAGAGCTTTGCAAAGCCAACAAAACCTCCTCGTTTGAGACATACTTTCCTCCCAGTCCTTGCCTATGTGGTCCACGTTCTACAGGAAGCTTCTTCAACAAGATCCGGGGGAGCTGCAGGCTGCCCTGGGTTCTCACTTAAAACCATAATGCTAGATGTGCTTCATAGGGGCAGTCACAGAACCAACGCTAATTTCGGGGCCTTACTAGCCAGAATAGACCCTAAACCTTAAACCGCCAAGCCCTAAACCCGAAACCCTAAACCTTAAACCCTAAACACCAAGTAGCTCCCCTAAGGGTCCATGCTCCCAAATAGTATATGCTTTGGCACCAAAGTACCTATATAGGGAGTACTTAAAGGCCAAAGTATATACTATTCGGATATATGGACCTAAACCCCGAAACTCCAACTGAGGCCCAGACCATGCAGCTGGGATGGAAGCGAAAGGCATCCTCGCTTTTACGAAAATTTTCTACAGTGAAAAGCTGCTAGGATACCCAGCAACCTAAGAATAACAAGGCCTCTCTTTTTGGTACTGGGTAACTTTATAAGGAAGCTAGGACTACAAAAAGGGAATAAGGGTACTACTGGGCATCCTAGGCTGAACATCGGATTCAATGGAGCTTCGGTGGAAGAACTCCTGAATCCTAATGGTCTGGAGTAAGAGGCTTCAGTGATTGGTGGGTTAAGGAGTCTCGGGCTCCTGAGGTTCAGGGTGTAAGGGGATCTCGGGTTCAGGGTTTACCTGTAGCCGAAAAGACCCACCTTTCTAATGAAGTATAGAAAGAAAACATAATAAGGAACCCTAAAAAGGTAGGTCTTTCCGGCTACAGGTAGGGTTGAGGGGCTTAATTAAGATTGAGGGTTTGGGGGTTTAGGGGCAGATATCGGGTTGACATACGCGGGATTCGGATCTTAAACATCATGGGGTGTTGGACATCGGGGCGTGCATTTCCTGAAGGACCAAGTGACCTGTAAAAGTAGGGGCCCTAAACCCATATACTATGAATCCCTATAATGGTATATGAACCTTAAATCCTTTTAGGGTTCATTTCGTCCTTAAGGTTAGAGCCTGCTTCGGTCTGCGTTGGCACAAGTAGCCACACACAATCACACTCGCCACCGTTTCCGCCTTAGTCACATATTTGCTCTCCTAATACCCAGACCACAAACCCTAAAGCCTGTAACCCCATGCTAAACCGCAAGCCTGCACTACCCTAAACCGTATACTATCATAACTATACCGGAACTAGTCTGCAGACACTCATTACCGTCAGGCCGTTCGAATTGGATCCCGGGCTTCAAGATCTTACTCTATCTAGAGACTCAGAACTACACCCCCCCCCTTAGAACCATAAAAACAACATGCAAAACTGATACTATTCTCTTGGGTGTTATATGGACCCCAACATAAAGAGAATGATTCCTAAGGAGGCTATAAAGAACCCAGAGCCGGATTACGGTTGATGATGTAAATCCTGCATTACCCATAAATAGAGAATATACCATAATTCCCGTAGTTTAAGGTCCTTAAGGTAATGCAGGATTTATATCATCCACCGTATCTTATGGTAATATAAACCCCCAAAAAGGCCCACAAGCCCTTCGAGTAGCCCCGAGGCTGAAGTTTTCCGGGGTGTAGGATGTAAGTGCAAGTAGGGCTTAGGGTGTTTAGGGGTTTAGGGTGAGCTTTGGGGACTATAATATGTTATACTAGGATATACTATACTATACTATACTGTTACTATACTACAATATACTATATTGTACTGTACTATATACCTTCGGTATGTGTAGTATCCTGAGCATTCCCCCGAACTCTAAACCCCAAACCTTGAAGACTAAACCCTAAAGCCACAAGCCCTAAACCCCAAGCATCGCGATGAGCGCCCTGCTCATTGTCCGAGCAAGAGGGCTGCGCTGGAGCCGAGGAGGAATACCAACTGGCATCTTGTTTCCAGGTTTAAAAAAACTAACAAACTATGTTTTTTTAACCTATGCATCTTGTTTCCAGGATCCGGAGCTTGGGGCTTAAGGTTTGGGTTGAGGGTTCTAGGGTTCTGGGGTTGAGCGGTTGAGGGTTCAGGACTTAGGGGGTAAAGGGTGTATTTAGGGTTTGAATATAGGACGAGTACGGCATGACAACTACAAGGTGTTGCTGACAACTCAGAGGACTTTATCACGTCGTGTAGCCCACTAAGTTTGTATTCTCCACTCTACTTACGGTTTGAGCCTCAGGGATTAAGGAATTGAGGGGTTTGAGGACTTCAAACAACTCTGTGACCAGACGCCGCCGTGCACTTGTTACGCAAACCTAACCGGCCCTAACCTAAACCCTGGGCCCTAAACCCCTAAACACTAAATTAAACCCTAAACCCCTGAACCCTAAACCAAAAACGGACTCTGGGATCTCAAATTCCAAGCCCTGCACCCTCTATGCCTCTAAGCCCCTAAAGCTGAAAGCCTCACTGAGCCCTATGCTAGTAACTGCTGGTATCCTGGCGTGCAGTTGCTTCATAACTTGATTTGTCGTTTCGTTCTCTAACCCCAAGCACATCTGCAGCTGGCGGTGTCGCCGGGGCTGCTGAACTGGGTCGGCCGCTGGTGGGTGCCGCCACCGCCTGGAGGTGGCCCAGGATCGCTCTCATCGGCAGATGCCAGTGGAGCCGCTGGGGCAATCGTCTTCCCCCCGAACCCGGTGAAGCGCTGCACAGCTTTGTCCAGAAGTGAGTGGTTATCAAATTAGGGTCCCTTGTTGGGTTCCCTAAATATTAGGTGCCGTAATACAATAAGGACCCAAAAAGGGACCCTAATTTTGACAACTAGCCAAGTGAGTGATGTGCAGACGGGAGCCCTAGCCAAGCGAGAGAAAGCTTTCGCAGACATCAAAGCCCTGGAGCACCAGAGAGAGAGATTGTCTGCAAAATACTCGGGCTCGCAGCACCCCCATGGCCCATGAGCAGCAACGTTCTACACTCGGCTTGGTAAGATCGGCATTGAAGAGATGAGTGAGGATGCGACGCCTCGGAGCAGTCCGCTCTTCGCGATCTTGAGTCACGGGGAGGAACCCTTATAAGGCTCCATGTACCCAAATAGTATATATACTTTGGCCCCCCAAAGTACCCCTACAGGGACTACTTTAAGGCCAATGTACATACTATTTGGATACATAGACCCTTAGGGGAAGAGGTCGTGAATCTCGTGCCGGTGCTGTGCCATCTCGCCCTAGGGAGGCGGTGTTCTGAAGCTTAAACAGGTATTGGGGTGGAGGATTTACCTATATTATGAGTTTAGGGTTTCGGGTTTAAGGTCTCCATTGTAGTTCCCTTTTTGGTGTTGAACCAGCTTTACATGTAGGGTCCTATCAGGAAACCCCTCCCAAAAAGAATCCTAAACCCGACACATGCAGCCCTACAAACCCTAAACCCATAAAATTCTAACCCTACTCATAGGCTCCATAGTAGTTTACCTTATAGGATTCTATATATGAACACCAAAAAGGAACTACTTTGGGGCCTTTGGGTACCCCTACACCTACGGGCTCAGGGTTACCAAGTCGTCGGGTCTTAGCCCGGGGCCTCATTACTCGAGCCTGCTTACTTGGAGCAGCATGGGACTTACGATCCTTAAAGGGATCCTTAAAGGGATCTATAAGTGTTCTATCATGGAGGGTTATGGGAATTAGTAAATGTGGTTCCAGGTACCACAATTGGGATTTGAAGTAGGTATGAGTATAGTTACCCTAGTAGTCTTAAAGTCTCGTGGTTACTAAGTCCCCAAGGGTCCAAATACCCAATAATCATACACTCTCCAAAATCCTAACCTACATAACTACTATCCTAAAGCCGAATACCTAATTATTGGGTCCTTTGGACCCTTGGGGAGTCCCATGCTCCTTTAAGTAGCGCGCCTTCGGGCTCTGAATTCCTCAGTACGTATCACACTGGCAAGAAGTGCATCGTTTTTTGATCCGTCAAAGAAAGAACCCTAAGGGTCCATGTACTCATATAGTATATACATTGGCCTTAATGTAGTTCCTGTATAGGTACTTTGGGGCCCATGTATCTCTATATGGATACATGGACCCTTAGGGGAAGGTAAAAGTGTAATACGAGGGCGTCGAAGATTTGGGGTTTGGGTGGTCGGTCCAAGCCAGCAGTTGTACTCCGGAGATCCTTGCTGATGCGGTTTGGCTTTGGGCTTTGTTCAAGACTAAGCCACTTTCCCGAAGTAAGCCCTCAGGCGGGTCTAAACCCGTAGCCGGAACACACCCCAAGCAAACTTTATAAGAGTCGGTCGTCTCACGCCCTGTCAACCGTACCGAATACCTCTAAAACCTCGTGAAGCGCTGTTTTAAAAGGCTATTCCAGGCAGCCCCCAACAACAAGAACCCCTGCCGGCGATGGGCCTGGATGTTGCTTCCGACGCACCTGCTTGCAAGCCATGCACTGACTTGATAGTTGGAATCGGTTTTGGAGTGTACATATATAGGGACGATCGGGAGATGTTACCAAAGCCGTGCCGACCTCTCTGTTCCTTGTATGTGGGGCCGTGAAGTAGGCTTCTGCATTCACGCTTCAAAATCGGGGTGCAGGTTATTGGCTTCGGGTTTATGTAGGATAAAGTGCTGAGGTTCGGTTCTGCATGGTTTGCTTGCGAGTGTTATGCGCTCCGTAAGGGTCCATGTACCCCAATAGTATACACTTCGGCCTAAATGAACCCATGTAGGAACTAAATTGAGGCCGAAGTATATACTATTTGGTCACATAGACCCTGTAATCCTAAACCTAAACCCTATAGAGCCCATTGTCGTAACCCTCAAAGGAACCCCATTTGGGCACGCGGACCCTTATAAGGGACTGGCTTTGTTGGCGCTTTTTGGCCTGCAGGGCATCTCTTACGGAGTAAGCAGCTCGAACGAATATCTTCCAGACTCAAGCTGCAGACACCCGCTCGAGATTCTACAGGGTCTAAGGTTTGGGGTTTGAGGTTTAGGTTATTCACGGTTATTCCAGCCATCAAGCCCACTGATGCCATCGCTTTGACATGAAACCGGCTTGAATCCTAGAAGCACATGTGGGTTTCTTGTCCTTCTGAGGCTTCTTCCGTGAATAATTCAAGAAAGCTCCCCGGCATATCGTCCCTGCCCTCCGCAACTATGCCATGATGTATTCCCGACCTACCCACCCACCCACCCAGCCCACCTCCACCACCCCAACAACACAAAATGCAACCCTATCATCAAACCACATGTATGCGCACATCAATGTGTATATATATATATATATACACACACATGAGGCATAGTAATTATATACTTATAAAATACGAACGTATGTGTGTACTTCAGCATGAACTACAACGCGCTGCTCTACCTATTCTGACCCCTACAGTGCGCAGCAACAACAGCACAGCTCAAGCCTGGCTGGAGGGAACCCTTGAATTTGCAATCTTCCTAACCTTACCTTTGGTCTCAAACTCCATCTCAGGGCTCGATGTCATGAATGTAGGAACAAGGGGCTTATCAGGGTTACTATAAGGGATCTATAATAAGGGTACTATAATGATAACAGGAATACTTACCTTTGGTTAGTAGGGAATGGAAGACTGGTAGTACTAGTAGCCATAATGGTACCCCATTCCTACATCCCCTACTAACCAAAGGTAAGTAACCGGCTCTGAAGCCTAAGTCCAAACTTTAAACCCGGCATGAAACTGAAACTACGATGAGCTGCTTTGGTGTAGGTTCTCACATTCCAGACCCGATCGGAAGCTTGTAGGGAACCTGCAAGAAGGTAAGTTATGACAGGTCAAAGTGAGCCCTAGCCCCAAACCGTAGATCATACATGCCTATTACTACCTTCACCTACCCAAACCTACTTTTTTTGTAGGGTCCGTATGAACTCCATGTTAGGCTTTTTTACAAGAAGCTACAAAAGCGTTAGAGTTTGGTAGGTTACGGTGGGCCTTGGCAGCCAGGTAGATC
This sequence comes from Symbiodinium sp. CCMP2592, assembly GCA_905221615.1. NCBI lineage: Eukaryota > Dinophyceae > Suessiales > Symbiodiniaceae > Symbiodinium > Symbiodinium sp. CCMP2592. Next base: position 1,410,340 of record CAJNDT010006069.1, on the reverse strand, counting down.
TACGAGGTACATGACACACGCCGCGAAGAGGGAGATCAACCCTCAGACTTCTATTCTTTGCGTGGGGGGGGAGGTTAGGTGGCGGTTTAGGGTTTAGGGTTTAGGGTTTAGGGTTTAGGGTTTAGGGTTTAGGGTTTAGGGGGTGGGGTTGGGGCTCCGGATTTGTTTCGAAACCGAAACAAAAGTTGAAACTTTCAGAAGTTCTCTACCTTATAAGAGCCCAAAGGAAACCCAGGTAAACAAAAGTTGAAACTTTCAGAAGTTCTCTACCTGATAAGAACCCCAAAGTTTGAAAAGTTGAGTTTACAGACAATAAGTTTGAAGGGCTTTCTATTGTATAGTCCTAGGGCTCATCGAATATAGTGAGGCACCTTAGCGCCTAAGAACATTCTATACTATATAGATACAGGGAGCCACAAACGCTATGGGGCCAAAGTCAAAGTATACACCGCTTGGGAACCTGGACCCTTGGGTACAGTTCAAGACAGTTACGGTTTACGGGTACAGAGGCTCAGGGCGTGGAGAGATTTACGTGCAGGTGCGTGGGGTTTAAGGATATTGTTGAGTCTTTGGGTTCGAGGTCTGACCCTAAGGGTCCATGTACCCAAATAGTATATACTTTGGCCTTAAAGTAGTCCCCATATAGGTACTTTGCAGCCAAAGTGTATACTATTTGGGAACATGGTCAGATTGAAGAGTTGGAGGAATCATTTTCAGGCTTGCAGCTGCAACCCTTCATAGCTGTCACAGTCCCATAACCCCACCAACATAACTAAGATCAAACTGTGGCATGGCTCACAAGTCTTCATACTGATGTCCGAAAACATGACGACTATATGTGCAGAAATGTGTGTACAGCAGCACTCAGGCAAGGGTCTCCCAATTGACATGTCGCAACCTCAGGCTGATAAAATGACCACACCTATCCCTATCAAAACAACACCCTCAAAAGCAGGAAACCAGCAATGACACCACATCTCTATGGTTCAACCCCTCGGCACGAAAGCCTGACAACAATATTCAAGAGCGACCCTTGAAGACAAAACCTTCTACCCTTTACCCTAAGCCCTACACCCCAGGCAGGACCTCCCAAGTACCCTTTAATACAGTCCTTTCGTCCTTAATGGTATATAAGTATTTTGGGTATAACAGAGGATAGGTGGGCCATCTAGGAAGACCCGAAACTCCAGCAGCTAAGCTGAGATCCCAGAAGTGCGACGATGATGATGCCATTGCTCGATGACTCCTCCGAGCCGTGTTGGCTCTCGCGCTCACCGATCGGTTTAGGCTTTGCCTACTTGTCGGGTAGCTTGGGGAACTAAAGGTTAACCTTTTTGGTTATATAGGGATTATATAGGGACTATACTACCAAAAAAAAGGTTAAAGGTTGCTTACTCTACTACTGCGTTTGGGTTCAGGGTTAGTTAATTTAGATTAGCTAAACCCGCCAAAACCCTAAGCCCGCAGGGTTGTGGGTTAAGGGCCTACTTGTGGTGATCTATAGAGCTCGGGCTTGGAAACCCGGAAACTCAAACTTCGGCTCCGTCACATCATATGTGCAGGGTCTGCAATCAGGGCATCCTGAGAATCGCGAGTTACCGAAATAGTAAGGTCTGACCCCAAGATTCCAAATACCCAATAATCATACACTCTCCAAAATCCTAACCTACATCCAAGCAGAACATAACTACTATCCGAAAGCCGACTACTACCTAATCATTGGGTCCTTTGGAACCTTGGGGTAAGTTATTATAGACCCTAAAACCATCCTAATTATTGGGTGCTTTGGAACCTTGGGGTTCCTGTAGGCTCCAAGCTTCAAAATCTGAATGGGTTTTGGACCTCGAAACCCTACTGTTTGGGTACATGGGCATGTCTGGGTTTGCTGGTTACTGTTGATGATATAAATCCTGCATTACCCATAATAAGGAATATACCAGAATTCCCATAGTTTAGGGTCCTTAAGGTAATGCAGGATTTATAGCATCAACCCTAAACCCGAAAGCTCCATAGATGCCTTAAAGGAACCCCTTAAAGGTACCCCCTATATATAGATACCTGTAGAGGAACCCTAGAATTTATAATTTCCACCGTATTACTCTGTTACCAGCCCGAGGGCTCCATAAACCCTAAACAGATTCGGCGTATCAAGATGCAGTAGGGGGGTCCTACTCACCACTATGGGCTATTAGACCCTAAAGATCCCTATTAGGACCCTATTAAGGGTAGATTAAGGTACCCATAAGGTCTAATAGCCCATAGTAGCATTCAGAAGTACTAAGTCGGGTCAATAATCGAACAAACACGGTGCAAGATTTCCTGAGACTGACAGATTCGGCTTTGTATCTAGACCAGCAGCCCACTTAAACCCAAACCAGCCAACTGAGCCGTTCGCCAGGCAACCCAAGTCTTAGCAAAGCCCCGTCTCAGGTTTAGGATTCAGCGCGTGTCGGGTTTCGGGCAGATTTCTCTAGGTTAATAAAGGTTAAACTTAGCGAACACAATTTCGAAATCAAACCCGGAACCCTGAACCCCTAAACTCCTAAGACCGATGCCCAAGCCGGCTACAGATGCAGGGGTCCATCAGCACAGCCAGCAGCAGGTCCATCTGCGGAACGATGTTCCACTCGTGCAGCAAACGACTGGTGCAAGGGAATGTTGCGGGTTTAGGGTTCAGAGGTTACCCCAAGGGTCCAAAGGACCCAATGATTAGGTATCCGGCTTTATGAGAGTAGTTATGTAGGTTAGTAGTGTATGATTATTGGGTATTTTGGACCCTTGGGGTTAGGGCTTAGGGTTCAGAGGTTAGGGCTTAGGGTTCAGGGCTTTAGGGTTTGGGCTTTAGGGTGTAGGGTATGGGAATATAGGAACCCGTTCTCAATCAGGTTCCTACGTTAAGGTTGAAAGTTTCGGAGGACTGCCCATTCAGGGCGGATGTATAGTACACTTGCAGCAAAGATCCTTGTGCTCAGGCTCTATACAAGGTCCTGAAAATTTTGCACAATGTGAAACTACATCACGCTCAACTTCAGTACAACTCACTGGCTCAAAACCCAGGGAAATAAAAGTTGAAACTTTCAGAGTCGACTCCCGTATAAGAACCCCCAGAAGTTGAAAAGTTGAGCTTGCAGCCAATAAGACAACGGGGTGAGGACCCAACCCAGGCGCCGAAGGATAAATCTGCATGATTCCCAGAGACTCCAAAACCCTTTAATTAAGGAATATACCTTAAATCATATAAGGGATCCTATTCTAATTTAAGGTATATTCCTTAATTAAGGGGTTTTGGAGGCTCTGGGTTCAGAATCTTGCAGTGCGGAGGGAGGCAGCACAAACTCTCCGACACTACAGTAGCCCTTCCACTTGGGTTTCCTAAATTGAAAAGAATTTGAGCAGCCACATGATCTATGACTCCTTGAATCAAAATCGAGTGCCATCTGGGGTTGTCCAGCATGACAGGCACTCCCTCGGGCGACAGCTCCCAGAGTCTCTTGCCGTTGGAGTCGACCTGCTGCTTGCCTCCAGCGTCCAACAAGGGCTTCAAAACCTTCTTCTCATCATGAAGCTCCTTCTTGATTTGCGGAACGACGATGGAGCGCATTCCGGCGAGGAATTTTTCATGCGGCGTCATCAGCCCAGCGTCCTGCCCCGCCAAAATGTGGCGCTGCACTCGCTTGACGGCCGCAATGACAAGGTTGTCTAATCAAATCGCTGTCAAGAACAACACTTTGGAAGTCGCGCCAACCATCAGGCCGTCGAACCCCGAACTTTTCGTGAGGTCGAGTTGCGAAATGACTTTCCTGGTTTCGGCGGCCAGTGCTGCTTCGTCCAGAGAGGTGGCCTCAAACGCCACCCATGCCCTTAAGGCAAAGTATATAGGGGTTCCCAGCATCCCAAACCCATGTTTCAACTTTCTGGGATTCACTGCAAATGAACCCCCAGGCCCAAAACTTGCTACGTAAAGCTGACTAACCTCGAGCATCCCCCCCGATTCGGGGATCGACTCACTGGCTCTAGACCCAGGGAAAAAAGTTGAAACTCTCAAATTCTACCACCTTATAAGAACCTCAAAAGTTGAAAAGTCGAGTTTACAGCCAACAAGGCTTGTGAGTTGGGAGCTGGGAGAGGAAGCGGTGACAACCCTCGCTTTAACACTAAAGCTTTGGCACCGGAGCCGATACTGACCGTTGCTTAGGTTATACGATAAAGCCGAAAGCCCATATCTGTGCTTTTAACAATACTAGCTGTGAAGACACAAGACATAAGGGTCTTAATAATTAGAACAGGGATTTGTGGTATGTTATACCACAATTATAATAAGGAGCCCGAAAATAGTCTTGGTAATTATCCAGGCCCCTACGACCATCCAATGCAGAATCCGAACGGTCGGCCTAAACTTCAAACCCTCAACGCCCCAAAATTTGTGAGTAGTACACCCTATGAGCCTATACCCCCAGTTCTTAAATCCAAAAGCTCTGAGCCCAACAAGCGGAAATCCAATCCTCTGAAACCCCAATTTAAACTCCGTTAAGCGGAAACCGGGACCATTCCGTTCCGGGCCGCCCCACAACACTCGGAAGACTCTGGCGATGCGGAGTAGCCGAATGATGCGGAAGGTGCGCATAGAATCTACAGCCTCCACATCTCCCAGGGTTTACCCAAAGGGTCCTATGTACCGATATAGTAGAATGTAGGGTTTCCATAGTAAGAATTACTATTATGACGTAGGGAAGTATCCCCCATAACAGTACATATCACTTTTCGGGTTAGGGTTCAGAGCTTCGTGGCTTCCCGATACGGTCATTATGAAGAATAGTCTATAACAGATCAGGACTAACACTACGGTTGATGATATAAATCCTGCATTACCTTGAGGACCCTAAACCATGGATTGCCCTTAAAGGCACAGACAGCTTTGGGTGGGCTTGGCTAAACCCTAAACCTGAAAAGAGCTTATCATAGGGGCTGCAAGAAGTAGAATAGCACTTTTTGGGGGGCAGAGGGCGGTGCATTCAACTTGCTTGAACTATATAGCAAAACTGGGACCTCAATGGCTACCACTTGGAGGATCATGGGACATAGTAAGTAAGGCTTTAAGTACCTTAATTGGGGCTATGAGTAGTTATAAGTAGTTACTAAGTCCCATGACCCTTTAAGCAGTGTTCCCACTCATATATTCTTGCGCATGCGGGACGAACCTTACTCCTGACACAACTCTTACCCCAAGGGTCGAAGTACCCAATAGTCATATACTCTCCAAAACCCTAACCTGCATAATAACTGTCCTAAAACCGCGTACCTAATTCTTGGGGACTTTGGACCCTTGGGGTTATAGAAATTTTCATAACACCTGTATAAAACCCTCATAGAATCATCAGAACGCGAGCAGGCGCCAGATTTTGCTGCAAGGACCCTAGCCAGTGGAGCCTGTTGTGAGGGAGATCCCCTCAACGGGTAAAAGGAGGTACCCTTAATGGGGACCCCTACCTTATAATGGGCTATATAATGGGTATCTAATAGCTGTATGAAGGGTATATACCTAGGGGTCCTTATTAAGGGTCCCTCCCTTTACCGTTGGATCCCCCTAAAGTCTGAACCCTAAACCCTGAAAGCACCACCCTAGAACCCCGAAGCCGAGAATCCTAAACACTGTACCCTCAAGCTTCGCTACTGCTTTGGGGCTTGCCTTACAATCCCCCGCCCCTCCTTTCCAGCGGGTTCAGCACTGTGAGTCCCTGCTATGTCCAAAGATGCTACCATTATTGAATCAGCCCCCAAAACACCATTCTACTCATGCTTCTGGGGGACCTAGTTCCATCATAGCAGTATCTATTATGAAACCGTTAGGACCAGAGCCCTCAGAGACTCCACTACGCCGACAGCTGAGGGGCTGTGAACCCTGGGAACGGCCTTGGAGTCTTCAACCTCATTGCTGAGCTCCTCCCCGGGTTTAGGGTTTAGGGTTTAGGGTTTAGGGTAATCCTCGTAAGATTGCACATATACCTTACTGGGTTCTTGCTAAGGAACTTAATTTAAGTTACCACAATAGGGATCTACAGTAAATAGTACGATTTCTTCATTCTGGTAACTGGCATTAACTTCCTTAACAAGAACCCAGCTTCCGATGTTCAAGCCCCCGTCCAGGCGCCTGATGCATCTTGTGCGCTTCCGCATGCCAGAGCAGGAACAAAAGCTGAGTCACACCTGGCACCTGGCAGGGGAGGTTTCTGTTTTGGGGTTTCAATGTAGAATGTATGATCCCTGATTTTTTTTATAAAGTCGCTTTACTAATTAATAACTAGAATGGGGTTTTGGGGCCCATTATGATGCTTTGACCCTAAACCCTAAACCCTAAAGGGTCCATGTGCCCAAATAGGATTTGCTTTGACCCCAGTGATTCCCTATAATGTGCCGGTCGGTTTAGGAATATGGGCTCCTTTAATGCGTCGGCTCGGGGGCTAATTCCGACCGGTCCCACAAATTTGGGCTTGGTCTAATTAATGCGTTTTTTTTGGCTGGGGGGATTTTTTGGTGGCGGGGCTGTGCTATTTGCTGATGGTCAATCTTAAGGCAGCCACGATCTAAACCCCCACCCAAACCCCCACCCAACCCTAAAACCCTGGCCCTGAAGCCCCAAAATCTCTTGCAGAATTGTTTCGCTTATTGGGGCGTCAGGAATGGGAGTCTGTACTACTACTGTACTACTATTGTACTATTTATTGTACTGCTACTGTATGCCTTGCTTATTGGGGGGGGCTGCTAGGGTGAACCGCCGAATCGGGGATTGGACCCTAGCTCAAAAGAGGCCTCTCCAGTACTAAAGTTTGTATAAAAAATTCAGTTTTGGGTCCAATCTGGACCGACCCCCCTTTGGAAGGGTTTAGGGCTTAGGGTTTAGGGTTTGTTATAGGGTTTAGGAGTTTAGGATTCGTTAGGGTTTAGGGTTTGTTAAGGTTTAGGGTTCAGGGTTTAGGGTTTCAGGCGCTGGCTTTATGCTTTGCTTATTGGGGGAATGTGCTCACTGGCTTTATGCTTTGCTTATTGGTACTATTTCTGTACTATTACTGTATTACTACTGTACTACTGTACTACTGTGGTACTACTACTGTACTACTAGTGTACTACTGTACTACTATTGTACTACTACTGTACTATTACTGTACTACTATTGTACTACTGTACTATTATCGTACTACTACTGTACTACTATTGTACTACCACTGTACTACTGTTGTATTACTATTGTACTACTGCACTATTATTGTACTACTACTGTACTACTACTGTACTATTATTGTACTACGGTACTATAATCGTACTACTACTGTACTACTACTGTACTACTATTGTGCTACTATTGTACTACTGTACTATTATTGTACTACTACTGTACTACTATTGTACTACCACTGTACTACTGTTGTATTACTATTGTACTACTGCACTATTATTATACTACTACTGTACTATTCCAGTATACCTTGATTATTGGGGGGGATTGGACCCTAGCTCAAAAGAGGCCTCTCCAGTACTAAAGTTTGCATAAAAAATTAAGTTTTGGGTCGAATCTGGACCGACCCCCCTTTGGAAGGGTTTAGGGCTTAGGGTTTAGGGTTTGTTATAGGGTTTAGGAGTTTAGGATTCGTTAGGGTTTAGGGTTCAGGGTTTAGGGTTTCAGGCGCTGGCCCAGACCCCCCCGACCCCCGACGGCGCAGTCGCGCAGAACCGCAGACCCTGCACCCAAGCCAGCCCCCAAACCCCGGCACCTCCCAATTCCCTGCCACTCAGACCCCTGACCCCTGTCCGGGGCTACCGGTTCCGCACTAAACCGACCGCAACGGGGGGGGGGGGGGGGGGTACCCCACTATTAATCCGACCGCCACATTATAGGGACTACTTTAAGGCCAAAGTATATACTACTACGGCACATGGACGCTTAAGGTTATGCATGAGCCCTAAGACAGTAGGGTTTAGGATTTAGGTTTTAGGGCTTAAGTAGCGCCCAAACCGATTAAACAATTAAGAAATAATGATATGTGGTATATAATAATAACAATAGCTGAATCTCTTGAGCCCCGAACCCCAGCCTCCCTGATTTCTGGTTGATCCGTGGGTATCCCCGACTCGGGAGCCCTACCTACCCTGTGGCTCCAAATTGGAGTTGCCGAATTTCGGGGACCCTACGTAGTACCTCTTTAGTAGGATCCTTATTAGGACCCCAATGTCAGGTAGCCCTAATTTTCGGAAACTCCCAAAGTAGGTACCATTCATAGACTTTAGGCCCCAGGGTAGGTGCTACGTGTATCCTTGGAGCCCTAGGGACAGAGTCTCCATTGTAGTTCCTTTTCTTGGTTCAGCCAGTTTTGGTTCAAGACCCCACGGCGTAACCCAAGGAACTACAATGGGCACATCACGTTTGAACACCACAACCTACTTTGACGTAGGTACAACACCCTTTTCAACCGACATAGAACTCATTAAAAACCTAGAAAGGTAGGTTATCGTACCCAGAGCCTCCAAAACCCCTTAGCTAAGGAATATACCTTAAATTATATTAGGATCCCTTATATGATTTAAGGTATATTCCTTAATTAAGGGGTTTTGGAGTCTCTGGGTAGGTCGAGATGGAACCTACATCCGCCCTGTGCCTTTTAGTCTGAAGCAAATATGCATGGAATCTACCTAGAGCACTCATTGTAGTTCCTTTTTTTGGTTGACTGGTTTTATGGTTAGGAACCTATAATAGAGATTTTGGTTAACCAAGAAAAAGAACTACAATGGAGACTATAGGTAAGGCGAAAACACTCTCTAAACACTTAGACCCTTAGGGCAAACCCCAGAGCCCTCGCAAAATCCGTCAAACCGGTAGAGTGCTGGAGACCCACTTTCGGGGTTTTAGCATGTAGGAAGTAAGGTAATAGGCTTGGGAGTGTAGGGAACTCAAGGTTTCAAAGGGCTTGGGTCCTACGTTTAGTTTAGGATGTATAGACGTTGGGGGGTAGGGGGGAACACTTCCAAGCTTCTGCTATAATACTCACTGGCTCAAAACCCAGGGAAATAAAAGTTGAAACTTTCAGAATCGACTACCGTATAAGAACCCCCAAAGTTGAAAAGTTGAGTTTACAGCCAATAAGAATATCCCCACACCCCGAGACCCAAACCCTGAACACCGCTTGGACCAGCCCAAACTGCTACCGTCGAGCATCCGAAGGGCTCTATCCAGGATACCTATGGAAGGCCATCGTGTGCACACCCCTGCACTCTTAACCCGAATCTCGGAACCCGGCCTATCTCGCTCTGAACGCCAAGAGCTGGCAAAAAGCTGTGGACAACTCTCTGAGCGCTCCGCCACAGCGAAGACGTCAATGATGTTGTACCCTGGTTGAAGTTTTGCTCTTGCTATGTTTACGCGGACCTACAGGTCCATGTGCACAACTAGTCTATACTTTAGCATCAATATACATAGGGACGACTTTAAGGCCGAAGTATAGGCTATGTGGGTTTATGGACCTTTAAGCCCTAAACCCCAAACCGTAATGCCCGTATAGAACCCCATGCAGTTAGGGTGGGGCCTGCTTCAGCGTCTGGAGCTTGGGGTCACAAACACCGAAACCCGGAAACCCTTAACTCCTAAAGCCCACCGATAAGGGCCGTAAGTCCATAACCCCAAGGGTCCAAATACCCAATAATCATACACTCTCCAAAATCCTAGCCTACATAACTACTATCCTAAAGCCGAATACCTAATTATTGGGTCCTTTGGACCCTTGGGGTAAGTTATTATAGATCCTGAAACCCCAACAGTAAACCATAATACCACAGCAAACTAACATGTACGCCCCGAAGCCTAGTAAAACACTTACAGTTCCTGAAAGCGCATAAACTCGCTGGTCCAAAAGCCAAGGCAAAAAGTTGAAACTTTCAGAATCGACTACCTTATCAGAACCCAAAAAGTTGAAAAGTAGAGTTTACGGCCAATAAGTAAAAGAAGCACTATCAACCCTACAGAGCTCCATCCAGCCCAAAAAACACCTACACCCTCAATACCATGCCCCATACAGCTGACAAGCCCTTAGGCTCCGGCAGTTTCCGAAGAAGTCCGCATAGGAGCTGCTGGCATACATCCGCAGTACCAGCCTCAATCTGAAGTTTAGCAGGGCTTAGGAGCTGAAACAGTTTATGGCTCCAAGCTTTAGGGTTTCAGAAGGGGACGCCGTTAAGGGCTTATGGTTCAGGGCTTTATGATTTTCCTTTACATCCTTTCCAAACCCAAGAATCCAAGTCTAAACTCACCGTTTCTATATAAGCCCCACGGTCTCGTACTGAAGGGTCAACATTCGAGCTCCGCACTCGCAGGTGAAAGCAAAGGCCAAGGTGTAGTCCTTCGTGCGCACACAGCTTGGAGCATTCCCCCTGGGAGATCCCTCAAGACATTACTAAACCTACTATGTCAGAAATTGTCATATCATGATGTTATAAGTTGTCATATCCTACCCCTGCTCAAGAATACCTATTGTTCTTCTATACAACAGGGATAGGGTAATTATGACCCTCTGGTGAGGGTTTAGGGATGGGGCTCAAGGGCTATAGGGCTTTGGGTTTAGGGCTTTGGGGTCTGAAGTGTCGGTTCGTAATCAATAGTAGATACTTAAATTAAAGCGAAACAAGGGGCAGCTTTTCTTTCTCCGGTGTCATATGCCAAAGCCGAAGAATGGTCCCTAAACCCTAAACCCTAAACTCTAAACCCTAAACCCTAAACCCCTAAACCCTAAACCTCAAACCCTAGCTAGCAGGCAGCCGGCGGTCCACGAACTCAAAGAGCATGGGGTGATCCCGGAAGTCTGGAGTGGTCTCCAGGATCGTCATGACCTCCCCAGAGACTCCAATATCCCTTAATTAAGGAATATTCCTTACATCATGTTAGGGATCCTACTATAATTCAAGGTATATTCCTTAATTAAAGGATATTGGAGTCTCTGGGTCTGCAAGGGCTTCACTGATGGGAGGCCAAAAGGGGGGGTTTAAGATTCTCGGGGTAGGGAGTCCTTAATATGAACCCTATTATTGGAACCCGAATCCCTACTGAACCCCCATAGGCTAAAACCACTTTTGGCCTCCTATGATTCACGTCTAGCTTTCAGCGCTGGTGTTAGATCAAACTTGGGGCAAAGCGCTCAAGCCTGACAGGGCTACCCGGCTACCCAAAGGCCCCAAAGTAGTTCCTTTTTGGGGTTCAGATTTAGAATTCGATAAAGTAAATCCCACAAAGGAACTACTTTGGGGCCTATGGGTAGTTTAGGACACTTCTTGCAAACTACCTTGCGGTTTATACATGCCCCCGCCCCTGCAAGTAGCACAAGCGTTTGAACCGCAAATACTCTAACACACGCAGTAGCAGTGGTAATGCTGATGCGATCATTGAAGGCCAAGGGTCGGAGAAAGGCGTGTCGAGTAATCCGAACCCAATCTCTCAAAAGCCGAGATGGTGCCGAGCACGCCGATGTCGGCATGCTTCTGCAACTTAACTTCTTCTTGGGGCAAGTCGCCTAGCTCAGGGTTATGGGGATACAAGCTGAAGCGCAGGTTCTGAAAGAAGCACAGACCCTACCCATAGTCTCCATTATGATTCCCATTTGGGTTAACCAGTTGTATATTTAGGATCCTCTACAGACAATGGAGACAAAAGGTAAACCCCAAACCCCGCAGAAGCCCAAACCCAAAAGAACCCCAAGCACAGAATCTAAACCACAAAATCCGGCTTCACAGGGCCTGTGCATGTAAAAAGAAACGCTAAGCCGTGAACCGTTCCCAGCACGATCCCGACAAGGACAACATAGGAACATCCTCGCGTCGTGATGGCTTACACTGTACTATGTTCTGATATATTATGGTATTTATGGGGTTCTATAAGAGATCTTAAGGCTTCCAGAAGGGTTTTTTGATGGATGCGCAAGGGATTTATAAGACTTCTCTTGGCGCGAAGTCCGGCTGGGAAAGGCTTGGGGATTTCGGCGACTTCTTCTAAGTTCAGAGGCAAGGGTCTTCTTGCGGTACTTCGACCAAATACCGAGCAGACTCCCAAGCATCCCTGTTGAACTACGGTGGATGATATAAACCCTGCATTACGCATAATAAGGAATATGCCATAATTCCCATAGTTTAGGGTCCTTAAGGTAATGCAGGATTTGTATCATCAACCGTATAACCCTAAACCCTAAAACCCTACAGATCCCTTAAAGGAACCCTTAAAGGTACCCCTTATAGATCCCTTAAGGTAATGCAGGATTTGCATCATCAAAGGTATAAGCGGTAGACCCTCGTGCACGATGACTCAAGGGTTGAGGCTTCAGGGTTTCGGACCCGCTTTTGACTTCCAATGGTCCTCTCTGGGGTTGGAAGCAAGTGATTGCTAACTACTATTTGCTTAAGAACCACCAAAAAATAAACACATATATTCCTTATGGGGGGTAATATAGGGATTATTATTTTTATTTTTGGGGGTTTCTTAAGCAAATAGTAGATAATCTACACACCATGCAGCTGGCTTGACTTTTACTAGATTCGTGATCTCCGCCTTGTCCCGACACATGTACCTACTGCACCACAGAGCCTACAACCATTTCATGCTTCACGCTGAGCCCTCATGTTGAAACGAATCACCAAAATCTTGGGCGAAACCAATTAGGCGCCGCCATGCACGCACCGCTGATTCTTGCTATGAAGTGTATCGTGGTTTCTGTAAGTATCCCCCCCCCATATCGGTAGCTGGGAGCCTTGAGAGAAGAACCAAGCACCGGCGACCCGGAAATCGACACTTCGTGTTTATCCTGAATCCCCAGACCCTTTAGGGGTTTAGGGCTACCTTTGCAAGGACTTACGTATGTAATATGAGGAAAGGATAATCAGGAATGTATAGGGTCCATAGTCCAGGTATAACCAAGAACTGAACCCTTCATGAACCAAGATCGGAGTTAACTTCGACGGATGGGCACCTTCGCCATCCAGCATCTTGCGGAAGCGCTCGCGTCCCGTGACCTCGTCACTTGCTCTTCCCGATGCCCTACACGACGACCTATAGTCTCCATTGAAGTTCCTGTTTTGAAGTTACCGTTATAGGATGCTACATATAAAACTGGCTAGAAAAATAACTACAACGGAGACTGCATGTAGGGCCTGAATCCTTCAAGCCCCCATTGCACAAAACCTTGGTTCTTGGCTCGAACCGGAGACCCTTCTCCCGTACCAAACCTGCATCACCCGGATCAGTATGTCACGCCTGGCCTGAGGCTACATTCCAGCTTCCGAACTTGTCAGCGCCTCTTTGAGATTGAGTTCAAGTTCATCTGGCAGTCGCAGATGCCAAAGCCAACCCTACTATCCTACAATCCAAACAATAAATGCCCCACAAACTCTCTACATGCCAGGCCACGATCGATGTGACGCTGTCCATGTCTGTCACATCATCACGAGAGCGAAACATCAGGCCTGCCAGTCTGTTGTGAGGCTTCGAATCTGACAGGGTCTGCGGGGTTATGGGGCTACCCAAAACTTCAAAACCTGGGTCTTTGGAATTTTGAAGGGTCGAAGTGGTCTCCTTTTTGAAACTCAATATCATACTGTTGCCCAAGGTTGCAGACACAGAGCCAAGAAGGCCTTGGTTCGAAGGGGCCTATGGCAGGGCTTATGGTTTAGGGTTGAGGGTGTAGGCCTCGGTTCGACAATCTAGACGCCATGTGGTGGCCCCAAACAAACCTCAAAGCCTAAGCCCCAAAGCCCTAAACCCTGAACGCGGAACCCGAGCTCTTTAACCCGACCCTGGCATTTCGAACCTTGTCTCACTGGCTCAAAACCCAGGGAAATAAAAGTTGAAACTTTCAGAGCCGACTGCCTTTTAAGAACCCCAAAAAGTTGAAAAGTTGAGTTTACAGCCAATAAGTTGTACGGGGAGCCATAAACGCCAAGCTCACTGAGACTGATGCCCTGAACCCAACAAAGCAGAGCATCAAAATTCACACAGCAAGCGCTTTGAGCCCAAACCCCAAACCCCGGAAAAGCCCAAGCCCTGGAATCTAGACGCCTGAACATGCCTGAAAATCGAGACTTGCAGGCTCTGATGCAGTGAACAAGTATTCATACTCATAGTCATCGTAGTAATTAAAGCAACATCATGAAAATAGCAGCGAGAATAGCAATGACAACCGAAAAGATAAAAAAAAAAAAAAAGATACCAACTGGTCAATTACTCTGACGATGGTAGTTGCATTCTGCTACTAACAATTCAAACAGCAACTGGCACGATAGCAAGTAACAAGTATTACTGTTCTGACTATTATTGCCACTAATATTGCTAGAATACTACAAATAAAAATACTTGTTATTGCCATTACATATTCTGAGTACCGTTAGTACTCAGAGCCATGCACGAAGCGGTTTTAAGCCCCAAAAAGCCTGCAGCCACGTCATCACAGGAGCGTGACCGTGTAGGGAGTCCTGCTGAACAGCTCAAGGTTCAGTTAAGTGTTACGGGCTTCGGCGTTTCGCGTTTAGGGGCTCAAGGTTAGGGCTTAGGGTTTTACGGTTTTAGGGATTCAGGGCCGCTCAAGTTCTGGTTTTCTTGTGGATTGGGAGGGCATTTAAAGTTACAGAGAAAAATTGTTATTGTTTTGGCTGGCTTTTTGGATTTGGGTTCGAAATTCAAGAATGAATGTAGAAGTCTGGGGTTGTGGCAATTGGTGGCATTAGTGAAGTGGGTGCAAATTCGAGCCTAGACCCCAATACTGTAATTCGAACCACAAAGCCTGATTGCAAAAGTTACCTTCCAGAAGGTTCTGATTTCGTCCACTCCCTAACAGCCCAAGATAGAAGACACGTGCAAACTCAGCGCGAGCCCACAAGGTTTACGCCAGAGACACTACAGTAAGCCCTGAAGCTGCAACGCCAAGTTTGGCGCTTCCACAAACCATGATGGGCTTCTCCATTTGCAAACGATAACAAGGCCGACGAGGCTCGTAGGTCGTAGACTATAGCCAATACTGGCCGCACACGTACGCCCTGGATATCCTCAGATCATAAGCCCGGAACGCCAACCCAAAGCAAAGTTGGACTCGGCATCCCAAGCCCGGGTTGGCTGGGACCTGTCGTTGCCATAGCACAGCAGGTGCACTGCTCACTCTTTTGCGTGAGGCTCAGACTATCATGCACCTCCTCACGGTTGTTTGGCCAAAAAACCGAATACCTCTTGTGCAGTATCCATTCCTCCGTGAGTTGATCTGCAGCTCGAACCTAGCTACATGCCACACACATACACAGATTTGGTTTTACATTGTTTTGTATCTCTCAGTCTATCGATCTATCTAACTATCTATCTATCTGTATATATATATATATGACATATCTCGCAGTTCATTTAACATAACATATCATACATCACGTACCTTATTTGTAACACGACTAGACATGTAACTCAGGCTAAGCAATCTTGATGTGTAAGACTGCTTGTAAAAGCCCAAGAGGAAATACAATGGAGATGGCATTGGGACCATGATATTAAGACACATTATTGCCGAACATGACGATTGCCTGTCGGGCTCTCGGTTGACTGTGGTGTAGACCACGCTTAAACAGCTGCCGGACGGTAACCTGATGATAGGGTTTGGGGTCATTTAAGACTTCTAGGGTTTAGGGTAAGGTTTTTGCAAACTTTGCAGGAGAAACAACTGCCAGAGATACAACACGTTTTGGCCCATAGGTGCCCGAATGATGCGACTTCCCCTGCCCAAATATTCATGCCCATGGCAAACACCAAAAACAAGCGACACACATTACCAAACAACAAACAATCAATCAAGCAGACACACAACAACCACAACCACAACCACAATCACAACAACGTCAGCAGCAGCAAAACGACAACAACGGCAACAACAACAACAACAACAACAACACCTTCAACAGCAGCAACAACAACGACAACGACAACGACAACAACAACAACAACAACAACAACAACAACAACAACAACAACAACACCAACACCACCAACAACAACAGCAATAACAACCAACAACAACAACAACAACAACAACAACAACAACAACAACAACAACAACAACAACAACAACAACAACAACAACAACAACAACAACAACAACAACAACAACAACAACAACAACAACAACAAACAAACAACAAACAACAAACAACAACAACAACAACAACAAACAACAACAACAACAACAACAACAACAACAACAACAACAACAACAACAACAACAACAACAACAACAACAACAACAACAACAACAACAACAACAACAACAACAACAACAACAACAACAACAACAACAACAACAACAACAACAACAAACAACAACAACAACAACAACAACAAACAACAACAACAACAACAACAACAACAAACAACAACAACAACAACAACACACAACAACACACAACAACAACAACAACAACAACAACAACAACAACAACAACAAACAACAACAACAACAACAACAACAACAACAACAACAACAACAACAACAACAACAACAACAACAACAAACAACAACAACAACAACAACAACAACGACAACAACAACCACAACAACAACAACAAACAACAACAACAACAACAACAACAACAACAACAACAACAACAACAACAACAACAACAACAACAACAACAACAACAACAACAACAACAACCACCATAACCACAACCACAATCACAACAACGTCAGCAGCAGCAAAACGACAACAACGGCAACAACAACAACAACAACAACAACAGCAACAACAACAACAACAACAACAACAACAACACCTTCAACAGCAGCAACAACAACGACAACGACAACGACAACAACAACAACAACAACAACAACAACAACAACAACAACAACAACAACAACAACAACAACAACAACAACAATTCCAATTGAACGCAGCGCGAGCGTGCTCTGTGCTTGGCCGGCGCCGTGCTTGTCTGGCACTCATGTGAAACATTCTCATGGTGTGTTTCCTCCACTTCCAAGTCTGACCTTAGCTGATACAGTCCTGAAGCCCCCAAACCGAACCACATGAACAAAACAAGCAAAAATACAAGCAGAGAAGCAAACGACACACAGACACACACAAACTTAAACAGACAAACACCGAACCACTGTGTTTTGGTAGTTGTGTTCCCGTGTTGATTGCTTGGGTTTTGGCGCGTGTCAAGCTGGATACACTGGTCGCTTGTATGATCCGATCGCGAAACTAGTAAGGGTCTTACAAATCGTCAATGCGGATATAGTCTATAGTGCTAGCTTGCAGCCCTGGGGCATGAATCTAGTTGGTTTCTACAGTGCACAGACGTTCATCTCTTCAAACTGCAGAAACGCAGTGGTGGACCCATAGACCTCGTGATAAACATAATCGTGATAAAGAACATTCTAAAACATCAACGATGGCAGCAGCAATATTGATAAGTGGCGTTCATGTTATCATCGTCAGGCATCATATCATCAGCTACATCATCACCCGTATCTCCTTGTCGCATCTTCATATTCATCAGTATCGTTATCACCATCAAGGCACCAGCATGCCCATCGCCATACGACTCTCCCTGAATGTTCTTTACGCTTGCCATCACCACCTTGGCATTACCCCTCACGGCACCTATCGCGGACACTGAGGTTCAGAGGGTTTGACAGCATAGGCCAGCTCGTCGAGGTATACTATACCCCAAGGCCACATAGTAGTTCCTTTTTCTGGCTCATATTTAGAATCCTATAGGGTAATCCCAAAAACGAACTGCTATGAGGGCATATAATGGAGTACCCGACACTTCTCTGGACTACCATGTAACCATCTCCATCACTCGTCAGGCTCATAGATTCCTTTACCTAGCTTCGTACAATGTAGCTCGATAAACTCTCGAAACCAACAGCTGACACTCTGAGTCCAAAAAGCCTACACCGCAACACAAACCCTAAATGCTAAACCGCCTGAATCTCTATTCCCTGAAACCCTAAAGTCCGAGTTTCCCCCAAACCATGACAAAAAAACCCTACATCCTAAACTCCTAAAGAACCCTAAACCCTAAACTCCTTTTTCACTCGTAATCCCGAGAGATATCACTTCGCACCGGGTTGCCCCTTATTAGGCCAGTGGTGAAACCCTGAGCCGGCACAAAGGCCCGACCTGAGCCATCTAGGGTTTAGGGTTTAGGGGTTTTGGGGTCTATAGGGTTCAGGGTTTAGGGGTTTTGGGGTCTATAGGGTTTTGGGTTTAGGGTTTAGGGTCTATAGGGGTTTAGGGTTCAGGGTTTAGGGTCTATAGGGTCTAGGGTTTAGGGTTCAGGGTTTAGGGGTTTTGGGGTCTATAGGGTTTAGGGTTTAGGGTTTAGGGTCTATAGGGGTTTAGGGTTTAGGGTTCAGGGATTAGGGGTTTACGGGTTTAGGGGTTTACGGGTTTAGGGTTTAGGGGATTAGAGTTTAGGCTTCCTTTAAAGGGGATATAGGGGCTCCTTTAAAGGGCTATAAGGGTCTAGGGTTTAGGGGTTTACGGGTTTAGGGTTTAGGGTTCATTCCGCGTCTAGGGTTTAGGGTTCAGGGTTCAGCAGCTCTGACTTTGAAGATTTCACATCAAGCTATTTCTAGTCAAGCTATCTTCAAGAAGAAACCCCACCCGCCCAGAGAATCCCCTCACATTAGATTTGAAAGTTTTATTTCTTTTGGCTTGAATTATTAAATACTAACTTACATACAACTCAAAGAATTTATTACAGTCCGTAAACCTTCAAACTTTCGATCAAGCAGGCCACAGTGCTGTTTCCTTACAGTCGTTAAACCCTAGAAAAGTTGTGACCTCTCAAAACACGCTAAACCTTCAAAAATTGCTTCCGCCGACAGATTTCCCAAGAGAGCTAGTTAAGAAAGAAAGGAGTGCCCAGACCAGCTGAAGCTGCGGTCACGTCGTCGCTCTACGACAACCACAGCTGTCAAATGTCATGACTTGCATCTCCTCAACTGTCGATCCACAACAAAGAGCTTCGACGAGGCTAGCCGTACAAGCTAATTGTTCTGACCCCTGGAGGGGCCCAGCTCTAGAAGACAGATCCCTAAACCCTAAGCCGCTAAACACTGGGGCCCTAAACCCTAGGCCGCTAAACACTGGGGCCCTGAACCCTAGGCCGCTAAACACTGGGGCCCTAAACCCTAGGCCGCTAAACACTGGGGCCCTAAACCCGAGGCCGCTAAACACTGGGGCCCTAAACCTAGGGTTTAGGGTTCATTCCGGGTCTAGGGTTTAGGGTTCAGGGTTTAGGGTTTAGGGTCTAGGGTTCAGGGGTTTAGGGTTTAGGGTTTAGGGGTTTGCGGGTTTAGGGTTTGGGGTTCAGGGGTTTACGGGTTTAGGGTCTAGGGTCTATAGGGTTTAGGGGTTTACGGGTTTAGGGCTTGGGGTCTATAGGGTTTAGGGTTTGGGGTTCAGGGTTTAGGGTTCATTCTGGGTCTAGGGTTTAGGGTTCAGGGTTTAGGGTTTAGGGTTCTGGGTAACACCCTAAGGGTCCATGTACCCAAATAGTAGATACCTTGGCCTTAAAGTAGTCCCTAAAAAGGTACTTCGGGGCCTAAGTATATACAACTTGGGTACATGGACCCTTAGGGACAATGACAGTACTAATAGAAATGGCAGTTAGAATATCGAAACGAATAATACAAGCAATAATGACAATAATAACCGTATTGATGGTATGAAGCACAATAGCAATAATAATGATGTTACGAATCATAGTCGCAGAACAGTAATCATAATAACAAACAACAACTCTAATGATATGAAGGATTTAGGATTCAGGGCTTCGGCTTTTGGTTTTGGCTTTTTGTGGGCTCTGTTCCGGCTGCGTGCAGCGGCATTAGGTTTACGGTTTAGTGTCTTATGGTTTAGGGGTTGTGTCTTCAGGGCTAACTACATAGGATTGATGAGGGGGCAGAAGATTTGTTGAGCGCATCGTCGGATATGAAAAGATGGGTCGATACTTTTCGGGGTTCGGAAGTGGCGAAAGTATGACAGGGGTTGTTAGGGGCTTGAGTGAAACGGGCGTCGGTTTATGAGGGGGTTAAAGGGTTGTGTAGGGACCAGGATTCACGGCTTAGAGTACACGACTTTGGTTTGGGGCAACGCAGTGCATTTTTCCCATGCGCTTTTGCCATCGTGATGGGAGCCAGGCAACAGAATTGCACAACCACCATTGGTATAGACTCCAAAAAAGTTGGCTAATACATTTTGAACCTTCGGCAAGCCCTAAGCATCTAAATCCAAAGCCCCAAACAGTGCCTCGGAACTGTCCTGACATGACGTTCTGAAAAACCTGGAAGGCCCGAAGCCCTGATCCTACTTGGAGGATCATGGGGCTTTGTAAGTAAGGTTGTACGTACCTTATTAGGGGTTATAAGTAGATATAAGTATAGTTACCCTAATAATAACCCTTGCTACCTAAGTCTAAGTCCCATCATCCTCCAAGTAGACTCTTTGCCAAACGAACCCTCCTAAAGCCCTGAGCCCCTCAACCCGAAACCCTCAGCCCATTGAATCCTTCAAACACCTAAGCGCCAACGCCGTAAACCTTACAACCCCCAAACCCTCAGGCTCGAAATCATCGACCCGAACCATAACCCTGCCAGAACTGCCATTCTTGTGGCCTGCGCTGCTTTGACAGGCTAAGACCATTTGGACTACTTTGAAGGCCCAGATGCCCAATAACGGCATATTCTTGGTTGGACCTATTAGACACCTCATTGCGATCCTAAACACCAGGACAGAATTATTCGGTGCTTGGAGCGGTTGCGGATAGTATTACTGTGCGCAGGTTTCTGGTGCGGGGCGCAACTGCCAATGGCTCATCGTACGAAACCATCAAACCTGAACCCCTGCAAGTCTTACAGTGACCCTTGTCACACCCTGCTTGGTAGTGGCCGTTGCAGTCCCCTCCAGGCTCAGGGCGTATGACCAGGCTCTGCCGCACCAGCATCAGGCAGAAAAGGACCAGAATCACCTATCTGCGGTCCATGCGAGTCTCGTAGTGTTTCGGGGTTTAGAGCTTCGGTTCGCGCGTAGTTATTCGAATATGTTCTCAAAGTGCACGTGAAATCTGCGAAATCATGGGTGTTTGCTGCACCCGTAGCTGCCTGGCCTACCGACACACATTGGTCCTCCATGAACCATTAGGAGGCACGGGCTTGAGTGAGGCTGCAGAACCGGCATTTGGATGCCATGATAAGGGCTTCGGACCTTTTGGGACTGTTTGCGGTTTAGGGAGTTTAGGGTTTAGGGTTTAGGGTTTAGGGACCGTATACGCGACAACACCGTTTGGCACATTGAAATTATCTCGACAACCACAAAACTCATGTGATGAACAAGTTCGTGACAACCCGAAGCCCTGAAACCCTAAGCCCCTAAAACCCTAAAATCCTAAGCCCCTAAAACCCCTAAACCCCCCAAAAGCCCTAAAACCCTAAGCCCCTAAAACCCTAAACCACCAAAAACCCTAAAACCCTAAGCCCCTAAAACCCTAAACCCCCCAAAAACCCTAAAACCCTAAGCCCCTAAAACCCTAACCCCCCCAAAAAACACTAAAACCCTAAGCCCCTAAAACCCTAAACCCCCCCAAAACCCTGAAACCCTAAGCCCCTAAAACCCTAAACCCCCCAAAAACCCTAAAACCCTAAGCCCCTAAACCCCAAAAACCCTAAAACCCTAAACCCCCCAAAGACCGCTTTGCCCAAACCTCTCTAAGCCTGAAGCCCCGTAGTCCGAGCAGGAAAAGCCCCTGGAACTGCTCATATAGGGGCCTTACCTGGTTCAGGGGTAGGGCAGTTATAAGTAGGGCTCCTTTAAGGGTTCCTTTAAAGGGATCTATAGGGATTCTATAAGAGTATAGGGTTTAGGGTTCAGGGGTAGATCTAACCAGTGGTTTTGGGGTTCCCTTGTCTCTTTAGCTCCTTATTTAATAGGGGTTCTCATCATCCGTGGCTCCTTGGCTCCTCCAATATCAAAGGTTAGTTAAGAATTCAGAATAGGGGCCTTACCTAGAGCCTCCATTGTAAATCCTTTTTTTGGTTTTAACCAGTTTTATGGTTAGGAACCTATAATAGAGATTTTGGTTAACCAAAAAAAGGAACTACAATGGAGACTATAGGAAGAATTTAGAATAGGGTTTTGCGGCTTTTAGGGTTTAGGGTTCCTTTAAGGATTACTATAAGGGTACTGCAATTTTGGGGTCTTCATAATTAGATTCGGTTTTCGGGGGCCACTATATAATTACGATAAGGAACCACCAAAAAAGCATGGTAATCATTTAAGCCCCGCTATTAAGGTGGCGGCCGTGGTGATGAAGGCTCCAGTCTTGTCGAAGAGCAGCCAAACCACCTCACTTCCATAACGTGCACAATTTTGCAATTTCGGGGTGAGGGAGGGGATGGGAGGCGGACCGGGTCGAGAACTCTAGCTCACTAAGTAGAGTCTTCATTAGCACTTGATCGTTTTGGATTTGTGGGCTCGGCTATAGGCTGTAGTAGGGTTCAGAGTTTAGGGGTTTAGGGGTTTAGGGCTTGGGGGGCTTTTGATGTTTGGATTCCTCAAGCTGTCGAATGGACACCTCACAAAGTTCGGGGATATCCTTGTTCACATATGCACCTGGGTCATATAAAGATACTACAGTACAACCCAAAACCCTATTCCAACTACTAAATTGCTAAAGTCCCCATAACAGGAGTTTGGGTTTAGAGGTTTAAGCATGCAAGTTTAAGTTTATGGTCTAAAGGGCTCCGAAGAGGAAGTGTCGAAGATCTTTGGCCTGCTGTTTACACGACAACCTTAGAATTTAAAGCTGCAAGTAGCGCTTGAGCTATACGGATTGGGAAAGACGGGCTTTGTATGGTACTTCCTCGAATTCGACATCAGGTTGCCTGTTCGCAAAGGAAAGGATGGAACACAACCACCTCCATTATAGCAACCGTCACAATAAGGATGAGATTACTACCGACGAGGAGATGCAACCATAGCTACTCGGCAGCCAGGGCCCGGTTGGCGGCGACTGCAAACTGTTTCGCGTTTTTCCCGAGACTTTGAACCACGACCTAAGGCTCTCGCCAGGATCGTGGACATAAAGTAGCAGAACAGCCCCATGATGAAGAAACGCATCGCTTCCTGTTTGAGTCGTGCGGGCTTTGATAGTTGATTCTGCTGGATTTTAAGACCCATCAGTATGTCTTCGCTCGGCTCCATGTCTGTCTTTCTTACAACCGGCACATGCAAAACTCAAGGCCACACCGGCCTAGCATTTAAGTTTAGGGCGCAAGATCCCGGAACAGTCAAAACAAACCCTTAAAACCCCGACTGAACCGAATTATTCACCTTGCACGATAGGCCGTCTCAACGCACAAACTCGCAAAAGCCGCAACACAACCGAACATCGTCAGCTTCAGCTAACGGGCTGCGGCGTCGAATTCGTTCCACTGAATTGCGAAAGCCTGATCAATAAGGTGCCTCCTCGCATACTAGTACAGGGGGTTTAACAAGCAGAACCGGGTCGATAGCACACTGGCAAATATGGTGACGACTCAAGCCCAGGGTGATCCTTCAAAATATCCTTACATAAGCTGGTCCCGACGGACTTACAAGATTGTTAACACCCGGGAACACGTTTTGTCGTGGAACAGCTCCAGCAACGGGTCCGGAACAACGATGTAATCTGTATATCTTCCGTGTATGTAAAAGTAGTGTATGTATGTGTACAGACATCATGCAGGCATACACAGAGAAAAAACATTCATACTATTCTATCGGTATTCACATATGCATACATATATATATATATATACATATGCGTGCCCCTCCCAAGATCTATGCTTTCGTGGTTCTTGGGGCATGGGGCGCACGAAACACTGTAATGCTCTTTCCAACCCTGAAATTCGCGAAACACTGTCATGCTAAAAAGAATTCCAAAAGTTCCAAAATCCTGGCATCTATGGCCAGGCCTGGGGCAGATTCCTTAAAAGTTTGAAATTTTTTGAACATAGCAGTGTTTCGTGAGCTTTGAGGCATTGAAAAGTTGATTCTTTTGGGGCATTACAGTGTTTTTGTGAGGATCAGGCCACGCAACATTGTAATGCTCAAAAAATTCACAAATTCCCAACTCTGAAACTCACGAAACACTGTAATGCCAAAAAAAATGAAAAATTTCAAAATTCTTGCATCTATGGCCAGCCCAGGTGCAAATTCCTTAAGATTTTGGGAATTTTTTGAGCTTTACAATGATTCGTGAGTTTCGAGGTGTTTTGTACGGTTTAGGCCACGAGACATTGCTATGCTCAAATTTTCTGAGCGTTGAAGAATTGAAAAAATGATTTTTGGATTCCTTAAAGGTTTGGATTATTTTAGTGTTTCGGAAAAGTTGATTTTTTTGAACATTGCAGTGTTTTGTGAGGTTCAAGCCACGAAACACTGCTATGCTCAAATTTTGTGAGCTTTGAGGTTGTGAAAAGTTGAGATTTTTTGAATATTACAATGTTTTGTGATGTTAAAGTAGCCACGAAACACTGTAATGCCCAAAAAGAATCAACTTTTAAATGCCTCAAAGCTCACGAAACACTGCTATGCTCAAAAAGATTCCGAACTTCTAAGGAATCTGCCCCAGGCCTGGCCATAGATGCCAGGATTTCGGAACTTTTGGAGTTTTTTTGAGCATGACAGTGTTTCGTGAATTTCAGTGTTGGGAATTTTGGGTTTTTTTGAGCATTACAGTGTTTTCTGATGCCCAGGACACGATATGCTGTATCACAAGATAATTGTGTCCTTTCAACCGTTGTCAAGGACTAGAAGTACCATGTTGTGACTTCTGGAACAGCAAAGGTTTTCATTACTCTTGTTTGATAAGTATGAACAAAGCCCGCCTAGTCGTTCCATAATTTATTTCATGTATATTTTCGGAAGTTGGTAGATCAGTGGCACCAGCAGCACTGGCTCTAGTACTTGAGCTTCTCGAATATGGTTTAGGCCTTTCCTCTTGGCAAACTGCACCGCCTACAGATCCAACGCTGTAATAATGAATGCAGCTTAAGTGCTACAGCAGCGCAAGCCTATGTAGAAATCATTTCATTCCATACTGAAGAATGTAGGAAACTGTTTGCATTTTGCTATCATCAAAAACAATGGAAACTCCATATTCAATTTCCTATGAGACATGAGATTTCGTTCAGTTAACTCTTATTGATGCTGTCCTATACCCGGAGAAGATATCGATCGCTACTCATGGAAGAAATTTCCTTTTCATATTGTTGGTCGATCTGTGACAAATAGTAAAGGCAGCCATGTGCATAGCAATCGCTGTCCATGTTTGAGGATACTAATTTGGCCATCCTCATACCTACCAAGCAAGAGACATGAAGACTCCAAGAAAAATGTTCGATGTCACCTTTAGTTTTTGAAGACTGAAGAGAGCTCCTTTTCATGTTGTGATACGAACTATGACAGCGTCGAAACCACAGTCAGAGACAGAAGGACCGGTATCGCTATGCCAGGATGTGAGGGAAGTGGCTTCAATAGAAACCGATAGAAGTCTCACGCCTCTTGCCCGTTTAAACAAGATACCAGTAAACAAACTTTTCTTTGCCTGCTGATCACATCTAGGGAGTGTCGTCTTACTGTGTTTTACAAGGTTAAGGAGCCCCTACCTTGTAAGTGATACGTACCAATGCAGCCAGTCGTAATTAGTCCTGCTTCATGACTGGAAGGTTGCAAGAGCTCTCTTACTTCTTGCTGCCGACGAGCTTTCTTGTGCGCCCGCATATGCAGATGAACTTTTCAACTCCAGGGGAGCTTTCCCATTTCTTATGAGGCAAAGAACAACTATTGGAGTGTTGTTCAAAAATAAACGCGCCTGTACATTCGACTTCCTTCATGTATAATGGACAGGACATGAAAGGAGCTCTTTGTGTTTTGTAACTCAAAAATCAAATGCAAGAGCTAAAAGGCCGCATCAGAATCGGACGCTTCACGAGCAGCGGGAGAAAGAGATGGCCTACGCACACAGACGTCTTCGTAAGAGAGACAATAGTTTTTTATTTTGGAGGAAAGTTGTTAAGTAACACACCATAACACGCAAAAAACAATCTTTTTTTAGTACTACATGAACAAAAATAGCACACCCTCCAGCATTTCAGCTTCTCCAACACATAAACTACCATAAATCCGCCGCCGAGATCCGGCGCCAGATTTATACACATAACACCCGCGACTTGTAGCAGCACGGTTTGCATGCACACGGGGTAAAGCACGATTGTGTCGGTATTTACAGTGTTTTCGGCATATATACGTAGTCGACCAATGTAGAGGAGCAACCTGTGGGATTGTGTGGAAGAGGCGGGTGTAGATCTTGTGGGGGGGGGGGGGTGAACATATACATATATATATATATATACACATGTGTGTACATAGTGGTAAATTTATGTAGCATTTGGATATATGCATTCATACATATATGTATATATATATACATATACATATATATGTACCCACAACGGTATACAACCCTGCATTTGGTAATGCATGTGTGCTTACAAGCATGCACCAATGGATCCATCCATGTCTACTTGCATGATGCATAAGTGCGGACTTGCCTACCTGCCTACCTAATACCTGCTTGCCTGCATGCCTGCGTACTTACCTTTAGTAAACCTGCCTAACTACCTGCATGCGTACGAGTGTAAACAAAAAGTAAGTATACTTGTACTTGGAAAGACACGCAAAAACAGTATCACGGACTGCGCTTCGACACTATTCACGAAAGCTAAAGCTGAAACTGGATGTGGCTCATCAACTCCAGGGTGGTTCGTATACTGCTGACACCTTGCGTGGGCTCGGGTGCTTCAGCGCGTCTGACGCAAATCATGTCACGAGCGGTGCTGAAATGCAGGTCCTTTCGCGAACGGTAATGAAAGTGGTCGTGTGTAAATACCTAATACTGATTCATACTAGTCTACAGCATGTTCGCTCTTGGTTGCCACGAAGCTGATTGCACAAACGCTGCTGCAAACCTGTGACGACCACAAGAGTTCTGCTGCTGTTCTGTCCCAGAAGCATGAGCCTTGCGCAGAAGCCGAGGCGAGGTTTCTGCACCATGTAATATAGGCGCCTAAAGAGGTTCCCTGTTAAAACTAGAGTAATTACGATATACCCCCAAAGCCTATTCTAATTTTTACGGACTCTTTAGTACTTCAGCGCTCTTCTAGAACCAAAATAACAACAGTGTTCGAAATAAACCGTTGGAGTTTTATAGTTATTCAGATCAGAAAACAGTTCCTAATAACACTACGAATGTAGCAACGAACCTAACGGAATGGCCAATGCGGTTCGGGGTTAATACGTAGCCGCCGAAACCTAGAAATCAGGGTTTGGTGTCGGCAGCAAGGCTGAATCACCGATTCCTCAAACCCCTATCCTATCCTGGATCTGACGCAGCATGTGCAGTTGCTCAGATTTGAGTCCAGGGTGTAGGCTTACTAATCAGCTGGCTTTAGGGTTTAAGGGTGCACAGTATCCGCCTGTATCTCACTGGTTCAAAACCAAGGGAAAAAGTTGAAACTTTCAGAGTCGACTACCTTTTAAGAACCACAAAAGTTGAAAAGTTGAGTTTACAGCCAATTAAGGTATCCGCACTGCGTAGGCTCCAAGACCTGCCGACGAAAAAGCACCTAAACCGCCTGAACGCGAAACCCTGAACCTGAAACCCCTACTCCCGAAACGACTATGATCTCAAGCCCTAAACCCGAAACCCCCCAAAACCAGTAAGATCCTAAATCAGAGACTCTCCATTGCCAGCACCTTCTGAGCTTGCTCCAGGACTTCGATCGCCTGGTCACAACTTACCTGTAGTCTCCATTGTAGTTCCTTTTTTTGGTTTAACCAATTATATATTAAGGATCCGATAAGGTAACCCCAAAAAGGAACTACAATGGAGACTATAGGTAGACTTGGTGACTAATGTTCGGCCTTTAGGGTTCATATGTTTTAATTTTTTGAGCCCTCTTTTCCCTCTGCCCAAGGGGAACCTTTAGGGTTTATAGGGTTTAGGGTTTAGGGTGGAGTATCTTACCTTTAGTCTGCATTGTAAGCAGTTCCTTTCTGGGGTTATCCACGTTGTAGTATCCTAGATGTACAACTGGTTAGACGCAGCAACGAACTACTATGGAGAGTATAATTGATCTGCTTGATGGCATTTGGTGTGTGCACAGCTTACCTAGGTGCCCCAGTAGCCCCTTATCGTGAACCCCAGAAAGTTGGAACAGGGATTTAGGATGATTAATGCTGGGATCCCCCATGCTTCGCCTTAAGGGTATGAGGACAAATATGTTCCAACTTTCTGGCTTCTACCGTAATCATAAGAATACCGTTGTTCTTTGGCTTTAACAAGGAAACCCGAACAGAAAACATGCAAAAAGGGTAACTACTGGGGAACCTAGTAGACCCTAAACCCTTCTAAATCCCGTAGAGAACCCTTTAAGGAGTCCTTTTATCAGGAACCGAACCCTTTGAAGCTTTAAGGGTGCTACTACTGAACACGTGATCGGACAGGGGGTCATCAAACCTCAGGGCTTCTAGGGTTTGGGACAAGGTTCTGCATACTGCCGTATTTCGCTGGGTATCAAAATAGCTCAAAAGCCTTTTGTCCATCTATATATCTGTATATCTATATATCTATGTATCTATATATCTATATATCTATATATATATATATATATATATATATGCTCTCGGGTCCCGGGCCGCCACCCCCACCCCCCCAATGGTATCCCCCCCCACCCCCCTTCTGCTGCTGCTGCTGCACGCCCACCCGCCCTGCCCGCCCCGGCCCGCCCCCGGCCCGCACCTTGCCCGCCCCTTCACCTTGCGCGCGGATCGGGAGTGTCGCACTATGCCCTGCCGTGTGCGGAAAGCGGCAATCGGCGCAGTAGTTTCCAGCATCTGACATGAATTGCAATGCTAAATTATGAGGGTTGTATGGCGATGGATATTCTTTTGAAGGTATTAATGATGAAGATGACGACGACAAGGATGATGTTGAGCATGGTCTGATTGTCGACTCATGTCCCGGTCTAGAGCAGCACAACATCATGAGCAGTATCACCGGCGCCAGCAGCAAGAGGGAAGACAAGGAGTAACACATAAGAACGTCGCGGCAAAAAGAGTACCACCAGAGGCCCCACACCACAGGGGGGGGCGGGGGGGAAGGGGGGAGGATACCATGGGGTGGGGGGGGGAGGGGGTGGTGTGGCAGCCCTGCATCATAATAGTATGGTCTTTGGGCCCAAAAGCCTTAACCGCCTAAGGCAGGTTAGAAGCTTGTGCTTGAATTTAACCCTAAGCGTCCCAGTTCTTCATTATCATACTCTCCAAACTGTTTATCAACCTACATAACCACTATCCTAAAACCGAGTACCTAATTATTGGGCCCTTTGGACCCTTGGGGCATCTTGGGGCAGTGGCCTTACACTTCCGCAGATCCTTTTGGAAGTCTGTTGTCGGCTGTCGGGTGAAGGACCTTCGCAGGGCCTTGGGCCGTGAGGACTGAGCTCTTTCTGGGAATTAGAAACTCTACTTGGAGGTTCAGGGGTAGTTATAAGTAGGGTTACAAGTCCCCTAATATGGGTTATAAGTAGAGTTACCCTACTTATCACCCTACTTATAACTAGCCATGAACCTCCAAGTAGCAACTCTACATGCTCAGCATCCGTGTGAAAGTCCCCAAACGCTAGGCCCCTAAACCCTAAACTCTAAACCCTTGCTGGCACCTGATGCAGATGAGCTTGGTCCGCGCCCTGCAGGGCCTGAGAGCAACGAAAGTACTTGGCTCCTGAAGTATTGGGAGTGTATGGCCTAGAAGGCTCTACATCAGTCTACACTGACTGGGATGTTACTACAAGCTTCCTAAATGATTGGAATAGGGTTCCTCACGAGAGTAATCTGCCCCACTACCCAAGTCTAAATAGTAAGATGCCTGGATTCCAGAAGATCCTGACCTCGAGACTTCCATGGAGGATCCGCAACAAGTGATGGCACGGTGACATGGAATGAGGTTTCGGACCCTGCGAGCATCAAAACTTACGACACTGCCAAAGTGTACACAATTTGGGTACCCTTGGACCCTTAGGAAACCCAAAAAGCCGTAACGTTAACCCCGGGTCGCCTGCGTCTTGTGGCCTGGGGATTAGAGTCCCCAAAGGCTCCATGTACACATATAGTAGGTACTTAGGCCTTAAAGTACCCATATAGGGACCCCTTTAAGGGCTAAGTACCTACTATATGAGCACATGGAGTCTTAGGGGTCGAAAGTCGTCAGTACGTGAGGTTGGGGGCCTGCGCACCCAAACCTACGCTTTCGAGCTTGAACAGCCCAGATCTGAAATTGCCAATCATCCCCGAGTCACTCACTGGTCCAAAAGCCAAGGAAAATTGTTGAAACTTTCAAAATCTACTACCTTATAAGAACCCCAAAAGTTGAAAAGTGAAGCTTACAGCCAATAAGGTCAGTGCTGTGCCGTAAGCGTAAACTCTAAGAACTTGCAGTTGGCCCTCAGTGCGAAATCAAACCCCACATGCGACAAATCGTATCCTTCACCGCAAAGTACCCGCCATACTTCTTGTCATGTTATAAGTACCCTAATAGGGGTTATAAGTAGTTAAAGGTATAGTTACCCTAATAATAACCTTTGTTACCTTAGGCCTTAGACTGTGAACTCTGCCGAAACAACGAAGAGTACATGGCTTCTATGTATAGGTCGGCCACAAAATCTAACAATCCACGATTGAGTCCATATGGAGATTCCGAAAATTTCGGGTCCTTTATTTTGAGGTCCTTAGAATAGGGATCCTACTATTTAGGGTACTAAAATTAGGGTCCCCTATTTTCGGAAACTCCCATATTCAGCTACGTCCTCATCTGCAGACTTGGCTGCAAGCCGCTCGGAATCAACGCATAAAATGTTGAATACCCTCTTGTGCTTGTCTGATAAACGACATAAGCATGCATACCAT
Source organism: Symbiodinium sp. CCMP2592 (assembly GCA_905221615.1). Lineage (NCBI taxonomy): Eukaryota > Dinophyceae > Suessiales > Symbiodiniaceae > Symbiodinium > Symbiodinium sp. CCMP2592. The sequence continues at coordinate 1,379,266 of CAJNDT010006069.1, read as the reverse complement.
AGGGGCCTTCATAACTAGAATAGGCTTTTGGGGCCCAGTAATACTATAGTTATAATAAGGAACCCCCAAAACAGTATTGGTAATTATTTAGGGCCCCTACATGGGTAGTTGTCAAATTACGGCCCCTTTTTGGGTACCCTGAATATTAGGTGCCGTACTATAATAAGGACCCCAAAAAAGGACCATAATTTTGACAACCACCCATATGCATCATCTCCGAAGGAGACCCCAGCTCGAGCCGGAAACACGGAAGGGTGTTTGCGCCTTCCCCGGACCCCAAAGATTGCACAAGGTCGCAATCAGGATGACCTCATCAGCTCAGAACTTCGCGTTTAGGCTCGTCAGGTCTCTGAGTTTGGGGCTTAGGGTTTCAGGACGCGCGGTTGCAGTGCTATACTTACCGGGATCTTTTCTTGATGTATAGGACAGCCCATATACAGGGAACTAGGAGCCTGACAATAAACAAGGAGTCTAAACGAACAGACGAACAGCAGCTTGGTCAAGTGCTGAGGCCCTCCAAGAGCTCCGTCGAATTTCGGACTGGTCTGCCTAGTTACAAGTAGGCTTATAAGTCCCCTAATATGGGCTATAAGTATAGTTATCCTACTTATATCTGTACTTATCACTAAACATGAACCTCCAAGTAGCTTCCACTGTAGTTCCTTGTCTTGGTTAAACCCGGTTTATACTGAGGTAATCCACAACAGGAACTACAGTGGAGACTTTTGAAAGGCCTATTTGGTCGGGTTCTTGGTTTGGGATGTGCGCATTTACCAGCTGATGCTTGCTAACTGCGCAGGAGCCATGTTTATGGACTGGATGTGCGCTACCTTGGGCAAGGGCCATGCTTACCAGTATGCTTACCCTTATAGACAATGGAATCAGGGCGTTGAGTCAAGCAAAGGCTCTTGATTCTGACATTGAGGGCTCGGGCAGAACTGCAGGTTGCCTACGTAGGGATTTCTGGATGTAGCTTCTTTGTTCCTGAACCAGGTTTTTCCGCTCCGGTGTGCACCGATGATGAGGACGCAAGGGTGACGAAATGAACACAAACAACGAAATACTTTTGAGTGTCTAGATATGGTGTCGGTTGGACGCCAAGACTGTCAGGAAACCATATCCCTCGAGTTCAAGTTGAAGCGGTTACCGGTACCGTGCTGGGCACCCATAGTGCGTAGGCCGGTGACCAAGGACCGAAAGCCCAAAAGCAAACTTCCCCTAAGGGTCCATGTATCCATATAGAGATACATGGGCCCCAAAGTACCTATACAGGAACTACATTAAGGCCAATGTATATACTATATGAGTACATGGACCCTTAGGGTTCCGTGCCAAGTTCCAAACCATGAAAGCCCGAAGCCTGACGCCCTGAACCCGAGAGCGACAACCCTAAATCAGCCCTTGTACGATTCAGGAGTTTGGGTTCATACTTAAACATTCTCGGTCCCTAAACCCCTAAACCCCATACCCTAAACTCCATACCAGAACCCCGAACTTTCTGAACTCCAAACAGACTCAAAAACTTCGCTAAGTCCAGGGCCATCAGGTTCATCCCAAAGGCGCTACCAGTGAAGATTAGGAAGGCCACCACAAGGAGGGAGTCCTCCCAGTCGGGTACCTCATGATCTTAGTTGCTGAGTTCATAAGCCCCCAAAAAGTGTACACTTTCAGTTTTATAGTGGGTAATATAATCCCAAAAAGTGTAAAGTGCATCCACTCAGCTACTAAGTGATTCCCCCGGACCAATCTCCTCAAAAACAAGGAATATACCTTAAATCATTTTTAAGCATCCTACGATAGTTCAAGGTATATTCCGGAATCAAGGGATATCGGAAGGTCGGAGTTGTTCTTGTCGGGAGGCGGAGTTAGGGCTTAGGGATTAGGGCGTGGAGTTTAGGAGGTGCAGTGAGGCTCTTCATATTGTGGTGCTGTGTCCGTTTGGGGTGTTTGGGAGTTTAGGCTTCAGGATCTAGGACAGCGGAATGGAGGAGAAGAGGATCATGAAGACCTTCGGGGGAGTGCAGGCTGTGTGGGGTGTCGCAGTTATCACTACAAGTCGCAGAAACCCTCGCAAGGCCGCAGTGTTCACAAACCCATGGGCATCTGAGGAATGCTACAGGTCCTCACTATTTGGATGTTACCCCAGGGCTCGACAAGAACCCATAAGAATCAAAGCATCCAATCTGGTTCACCTTGATCCCACACATCAAACTAAGCCTATAAACACCAAACCACCATAATACGCCGAATCCCACCACCTTCTAGCCCGGCAATGCTTAGTCTGATTAGCCCTGAGTCCAAAAGCACGCACAGGCCCTGCGCCCGCTGCATTGCGCACGCTCATCGTCAGCGCCGACGACGCGAATCCAGCTAGGATTGATGAAATCGCGGACCTGTGGCTTAGGCCTATAGGGTCAATGAAGTAATGTAGGGGCCTTGATAATTAAAATCGGGTGTTGAGACCCATTATACTGTACTTATAAGAAGGAACCGCCAAAAAAGTATAGGCAATTATTAAGGCCTCTACATTAGGTTTGGCAGGATGAACGCGTCTCGTATGGGGATGGGCCCGCTCGTCGGATTCCATGGTGGAAAGCATGAAGGTGTGGTAGGATCTCGATTCAAAGCTTTCTCGGAAAGGTTTTCGGCTTCATTAAGGATTCTTATTACTTCACACACACACAGTGTCTATGAAGCTTAGAGGTTTAAGGCTTTGAGTGAGGGGCCCATATCCTCGAAACTCCCCTCTTCCCTGAGCGCGAAGCAGTCGGTTGAAGACGCCGAGGTAATATCTCAACTCCTCGGCATGGCAAGACTCAGGGCATCTAGATCGTTTGAGCGGGATGCAGCACATCCTTTCGTTCAACATGCTTAAGTTAGGTATTGGTAGAATTACATATTCTTGGATATTTAGATTGCATCTTGTGTTCGCAGAATGCTGCAGAAGCTCTGGCCAACTGCGACACAAAAAAACGTGAAGCAACTGGATTGCCGCGCTCAAGCTGCACTTGTGCCACCGAATTGTTAAACCACAAAGCTGGCCATGACAACGCACTTACGGGAAATTCTCAAACAAGTAGATAAGTAGATGTTTGGAGCCATTGTACCCAGAGGCCCCAAAGTAGTTCCTTTTTGCGGTTCATATATAGAATCCTACAAGGTATATCCCCAAAAAGGAACTACTATGGGGCCTTATGGGTAGGCATTGAACTGGAGGTCTGCAGCTCTAGCCCTGGATTTCTGTGACGCGTGGGACTCGAAGCTTAAGGGCCTGGGCTTCTTCGGAAGTTTGGAGTCTCATGCCCTGCCAACCTTAATTCAGGAGTTCACCTTATAAGTTATAGTAGGGATCCTACTATGATTAAAGGTACATCCCGTAAATCAAGGATGTTTGGGGGTCTTTGTAGGTCCTGTCATGACATGACTTGGGCAAGTTACACCTAAAGACGAAAGTAAGGCCGCAGCATGGTTTCGGATCTCCAGGGATGTCTTGTGAAACTTGGAGATCACGTTGCCCTTGTTTGCCTGCGTGGACAAACAGATCTGGCTTGATCCACCGCATTAGCCACGCAAATCATCCCCCCTCCTAACAAGCCCAAGGCCGTGCACCTCGAAACTTGAAGCCATAGAAGCCTTGAACCCCATGATCCATTGTTCATTGTTATTTTTATTAGTGTTGTGATTCATCTTAAATGCTATTACTATACTTGTTCTTGTAATTTCCTGACTAGTACCACTGCGGTTACTATTTCGGTGAAGAGCATAAACCGGGCACACCCTAAGTGCTGATATAGCGGAGCCTGACTGACCCTCGCCCTCCCCCCAGGCCCGACTGAGGAGCCTTGGCGCGTGTAACATACGGTGGATGACATGATTCCTGCATTACCCATAATAAGGAATATACCATAACTCCCATAATTTAGGCTCATTAAGGTAATGCAGGATTTATATCATCAACCGTAGGAGCCTTGGCGCGTGTAACATAGCGCCTTAATCATTAGAAGAGGGTTTTGGGGGCCCATTATAAGCTTCTACTTATAGTAAGGAACCCCCATAACAGTATAGGTAAGTATTAAGGCCCCTATAGTAACCTGCAGCTGCCAGAATCAAGAACATGGGCCCCATGGGCTTCTGAGGTTAGAGTTGGAAGTCAAATATTTGGGGTTTAGGGTTTAGGGTGTATAGCCCAGCACTAGATATCACAAAGCCATGCCGATATCCATTGCTAGATTGATAAATCACACTAGCGCCAATCTGAAACTGTAAACTTAAACCCTCACAAACCGTCCCCCCATTTCTTCAATTGTGGTTCGACGCGCACACACACACACACCCTGACACTGACATGACTAGCTTGATGGCCTTGACCCTCAGGATAGAGTTGTCGGACATACATATTGGCATTACTATAGGGCCTGGAAAGAGGATATGGTTGCTAACTCTGCAGGCATCCACATAAAAAGCCCAGATCCCGAACCCTAAACCCTAAACCCCCAAACCCTGAAGCCCTAAACCCCTAAACTCTGAAGCCCTGCATATAAAACGCCCAGAACCCGAATCCTAAACCCCTAAACCCCTAAAGCCCTAAACCCCTAAACTCTGCCCTAAACGCAGCCGACTGATGGAGTCAAAATCCGATTTGGCCTGGAGCATCTTTTGGCCTCATCACTTCACAAACCCAAAGGGTCCTATGTACTGTTATGGGGGATACTTCCCTAAGTCATAATAGTAATTCCTAATATGGAAACCTTACATTCTACTATATCGGTACATGGGACCCTTTGGGACAAAGGGTTCTCGTTAAGGAATCTTAGTTTAAGTTACCATAACCAGGGGTTCCTTTAAGGGATCTATAAGGGTTCCTTTAAGGGATCTACAATGGTTCCTTCAAGGGTTCTATGAGGGTTTAGGAGCTAAGAAATTCAATTTAAGTTAACAAAATACAAAAATCCTCTTGTCTACTGTAAGCCCGGATAATGACTATAACTCAAATCAAAATCCGCAACAAGAGCCCTGTCTAAGGGGTGAGGAGCATTTTTGAGTTCAGACTTACGGGTTTGCGGTTTAGGGTTTAGGGGTCTGGGGCTTACAAGTTAGGGCTTAGGGCTTAGACGGGGAAAGGCATTGGAAGCTCAGGGTTTATGGCTTCAGGGTCTGAAATTTAAGTTCTTTCTTGTGAAGACACTTGGTTCAGACTTGCTACAAGAAGCAAAGCATATTCCTGGCCAGATATCCCTATTCTGGGAGCTTTATCCCCGAAGTTTCTTGTAACAAGAAGTCAGCACAGGGTCTTGCAGGGCTACAGAACTCAGGCTCACAATGTTCGGGGTGGAGGGTGCGTAAAGGTTCAACTAAATCCCTAAACCCTACAGCATAAACTCACAAACCCTAAAGCCCGAAATCTGAACCCTAAACGCATAAACCCTAAACCCAAAGTAACAGTAAGGTTCCAGGTGCTTCGGGCTTTGAGGTTTCAGGGTTTGGAAGGTGTAGGGTGCCGCCTGTTTGGATTGTCAACTAAACCCTAAACTAAACCTTGGGTACTGCCCCCACCTTGTAGCAGCCTACATCAAATATGAAGTATAAGTATTAATGCACATAAAAACCCAACTGTTAAAGAGTGGGGGCAGCACCCAACCTAAACCACCTCGTTAGGTGTGTAACTATTGGGCTTCGGATGGTTGGGTTCGGCGAGGCAGCACGATAATCTTATAGGGAACTCCAGAAAGTTGGAATATGGTTTCAGGGTAGGATACCTTATAATTTACCATAAAGGGTTTAGGATAATCATATTCCAACTTTCTGGATTTTACTTTACTGCGACAGAACCTCAGCGGCAATACTAGCTAAGCAGTCCACTGAGGCATACACGACGCTATCTTTCTTGTTGCTACATAGCTGTTGCTCACATTTGTGTCAACATGCATGCTTCAGAACTTCCAGCTGAACCTTCAGCTGACACTCAGGCTCACGGCTGCTATCATAGCTCGGAGTCGGCTTACTTGTAAACGACAGGCAAGTACCCGAATGGGGGGTGTGTCCAGCTTGAGGGGTAGAAATCGGTGGCAAACAGTAACTTAGTCACCCTATGAATAGAATTCTGACAGCATCTTCATAGCACCTATCTAGATTCCTGACAGAACAGAACCCTTGCAGAACCCTATAAGCTGGCATCTGTCAGACCCCTATAGAGCCGGTAGGGTCAGAGTCATAGCCAAAACAGCAAAGAGAACCTTGAGGGCCAAGCTCTGGCACCGGGCACGGGGAGGCGTCACTCAACCATGGCTCAGGTTCCAGCTTTGGGTTATGAGGGGGGCTACGAATATTTTTCGGATATGGACGGGCTTAGGGTCTTGGGGCGTTACAGATGATCAGGGGTCGTGGGTTTTGTGCTTGGGGTTTAGGGGTTTAGGCTTTTGGGCTGAGTAAGCTATTTATGCATTTATGCTTTAGGTGCTGTACAGGTACTAGTTGGTCCTGTACACCCTTCAGTAGGGCCGGCGGCTTTTCAAGGTTCCTAAGGCGAAGCGATGCTCTCTGCGATTCTGAACATGGTGTGTCCAGGCTGGTGAGCTTCGGAGATGTGGGGTTCTGGGACTTCGGGTTTGAAGGACTTAGGACACAGGGCTTTATGTCTTGAGGAGGGGTCTGGGTAACTTGCTGATAAACGACCCTGCAGAGCCCATGGTTGAAGATGCGGCCTTGTGTACATTCGACAAGTAAGGCAAAGGGGTGTGAAGTTCGGAGGTGGGGGTGGGAGCTCATTGCTGCATACTGCAAGGGCTTGGGGCTGAAAGCTTTCTGAATGGGCGCTGCTGAAGTTTTGCGACTCTACGGCCCTCAAGCAAAGAGGGTTCGAGGTTCCCAGGCAGGGCACTGGGCGGCTTGCGGGTTTGACTTTGACAGCGGAGCTCAATGTAGCCCGTGCACTCTACAAGTCTGGACCCTCAACTGTAGCATATGTTGCCCATGCTTTAAACTTCTGATTCTAATCATTCGGGACCCTGACCAGGAGACAGGCTTTGGAAACATGGACGGCCGTCACCACCACTGCCGCCAAAACCAAAACCAAAATCAAAACCACCAGCACCAGCACCAGCACTACAAACCCATGGCAAAGCGGTGCTTTGTCCACATTGTGCCAGTCTGTGCCAGTCTTTTGCTGGGCCTAGCTCTGCGCTGTCCAGGTGCAGAGGTTGGACTTTGCGAGTTTTTGGGGTTCTCTAAGCATTCTTGCTCTTATGCTGATTATTTGCACTGGTTTTGAGCATGTCTGTAGGTAAGGATGCTCATCACATCTCGGTCCTGTGGGACTAGGACCCAACTTAAAGGATTATGGGACTTAGTAACTATACTTGTAACTACTTATCACCCCAACTATTAGGGTACCTATAATCTTACTTACAAAGTCCCATGATCCTCCAAGGAGGGTTGGCCGGGAGTCCTGACTGGCCTGCAACAAACTGAACTTGACTTCCTCTGTTCCCTAAGGCTCCACCTGGACCTCAAAAGCATGTAGAACAATAGGCTTTGATAGGCTTTGGGCGATTATTTTACCTACTTTGGGGGGTCTAGGCATGTACCCATAGAGTATATACTTAGGCCCTAAAGTACCTATATAGGGACCCCTTTAAGGCTTAAGTATCTACTATATAAAGGTACATGGAGCCTTTGGGGTTGAGGGTTGACAACTGCAAACTCAGGAAGCTAGAACAGAACTTCAGTGTTTCCGGGTTCAACACCCTGAGTTCGAGGTTTACAGCTTCAATGTTTGCATGTTTCTTAGCTTTGGGTTGACAGGGTTTAGGGCTGAAGGCGCAAGGTTCCCTCCACTTGGATCCCTCGAAAGGTCGGCTGAAGAACACGACTGGTCTCAGAGCGACCTGGACGCGGGATTACGATCACGCAGCACGGTTTAGGTTTTAGAACTGATTACTGATTACTGACTATGACCAGCATGCAATCGTCAAGCCGCTACTAGTAAGGTTCCAGTGATAGAGGTTGTACCAAGAGGTTCTTGAGTAGCTTACGAGGTTGAAAGATAAAGGAGCCTTCAGGTAAACTCCAGTATTCAAGTACTTCACCTCCGAGGGAGCTGCTGTAAAGGGGTCGAAGCAAGCTAGAGGAAATCACACAATTGAGAGATGCAGCCCCGAAGGATGCCTAGTTTGGATTTGTGGTTTTGACCGGACGTATTAATCTAAGGAGTGTTCAGCGTCTTCTCAGAGGTCCTTCATCCAGGTTCCCCCAACAGCCCCGTCATAGTGAGGGTACCTTTTCTTGCTACTTTTTGATTTTCAAACGGCAGCCCTGGAAGAGCAAGGACAAAAGGGCACTACTGGGGAGCCTAGTCATTCGAGTCGATAAGGACACTTCAACCTCAACTTTCGTGGCGCTTCGAGGCGTAGAGTTCAGGGTTCGACGAGACCGTAACCTCTCCATGGTCTCCCCAGCCCTCCGACCCCAAGTACTGAAGACGGGCCTTGGGACGAAAGTCTGCAAAACCGATGAAACTCGGAGAACTGCCGAGTCAGACGTTATTTGAAGGGCGGCGGAACTCATCCAGGGTTTACGGCTCTAGGGATTAAGGTTTGGGGTGTTTCGTGACTCTCAACTAATAAGCCATACATAGCTCACACGCTGAAACTCGAAGCTCAAGGTAAGGTGTGCGAAAGGATCGTTTCATTTCGGTCTAGGATCTCTCCGGTAGCGGCCGATGAGCCGCCGCCAAGAACTGTCTGAAAGCACTAACTAACCGGAATCCTGAACCCTACCTCTAGTCTCCATTGTACTTCCTTTTGCTGGTTAGCTATGGCTAGGATCCTATAGTACGGTTGATGATATAAATCTTGCATTACCCATAATCAGGAATATACCATAATTCCCATAGTTTAGGGTCCTTAAGGTAATGCAGGATTTATACCATCCACCGCATAACATAAACTTGGTTAAACCCAAGAAGGAACTGCAGTGGATACTACAAGTAGACTCAATCTCTGAGCCGTTTCTGTCCATCAACTAGCCACGCCTGCCACTTCCCGTCTGAATGACGTTGCCACTTGAGTCCTGTGCGCGACAGTCTGGCTGTCGAATCAACGGGTTTAGGAGGCATCATGAGTCGTTCCATGTCGTTCGAACGTTCAACCCGAAATCTTTGACACCTTACCTGCACCTTACCCCATGGGTCCAAATACCCAATAATCATACACTCTCCAAAATCCGAACCTGCATCATTACTATCCTGAAGCCGAATACCTAATTATTGGGTCCTTTGGACCCTCGGGGTTGGACCATGAACTACCGCCTGCCCCTCCCAGCCCCTCGTTCAGGGCTTTCAATTCCTCCAATTAAGGGTAAAAGGAGGGAGCCTTAATAAGGACCCCTAGGTGTATACCCTTATAGATAGCTATTATATACCCATTATATGGCCCATTATAGGGTAGGGGTCCCCATTTAAATTAAGGCCTCCTTTTCCCCTTTGAATTCCTGAACACCTGGACATTCAAACCTGGCCCTGGCAGCACTGAGCCGGAGTTGTGGACAAGAGCTCTTGTAACCACAAAAACATCAGGGGATGTTGCTGCTACAACAGCAACTACTACTACTGCTGCTAGTCCTTGTGGATGACCGTGATTCGTCGCGGCCCGAAAAAGCGAGACACCTCCAGTGCCGGTCCGTTCAAATCAACACCCTCTCCTATTGGACCCTAAACCGTCAAGACCTTAACCCTGCACCCTAAACATTAAACCCCCTAAACCCTGAAGCTCTAAACCCTGAAACCCTAAACGGCCTAAACCCTGTAAGCCTATAAGCCGTAAAGACCCTTTTCAACAGCCGTGTTTCGGGCTCGAGAGCTTTGGATTCGGGTTTGGACGGGCTGGAGACTTCAAAACGGTGGATGATATAAATCCTGCATTACCTTAAGGACCCTAAACTAAGGGAATTATGGTAAATTCCTTATTATGGGTAATGCAGGATTTAAATCATCAACCGTACGCATCCTGGGGGCTCTTGGGGCAGCAGATTCGGGTTTGGGCCAGCATGCGGGGTCGCGAGTCTGAGAGTCTGGTGTCTGGTGGTGTTGCGGCTCAGGGTCCCCTAAGGGTCCATGTACTCCAGGAAGGGTTTAGGGTTTGAAGGTCCATGTAGCCGAGCACAGGGTGCGAGATTCGGCAAAACCACCGCCTTCGGTATTTTCACGACCTTTGACCAGGCAAGACAGGATGGCTTATCTGATGAGGCGCATGAGCACTTGATGTCCGAACCAGAAATAAGCCGAAAACCAGACCATACACCGACACATGGAAGTGCGCGAACACTGATTTAGAAAACAGAACCCCTAACTCCCTAAAGCCGCCCATCCTGGACGACCCCATGAGATCCCGGAATCAGCACTACAAGTACTAAGTGGTCAAGCCCGGAAACACTCGAGTAGTCACTAGAGACACTGGGTGTGGCGCAAGGTTCATGGCCAAAAGCACCTGGAGGGCTTTGGGCATGAGTGTTTCTGCAGGGTTTGGTCGTATGTTTGTGAAGACATGAGGGAGCGAGAACAAAACCGGTTGAAAACAGAGGAGGGTTTTCTGCACACCACGACCCGGAATGGACGAGACGAGCATTGACTTGATCATCAGCTTAGTATACAGAGTTAAGCCTGGATTCTGAACCGACTATTTCATAACTATCCGTGGCTTAATTAGGAACAACAACCACTACTAATGTATAGACTATGGGATTCGACTCGGCGATTTGAGTACTTAGCCAGTCTATATAGCTGCATATCCACGATCAGCAAGAGTGCGCGATCGCAAAAAATAGAACGCATGCAGTCATAGCGGAGACAACCCAGCAACAATGTCGATAATGGCGTGGCCAACGACAGCCAAATTCCCATGAAGACTACGGCGTGCGCCAACGCTCTTCAGGAGTCAAGGAATTCTTTAGCATGCTTGCAAAGAATCCTCGGAAAAGGAAGATCTGTTCACTGAGAGAGCCGCTCCCATCATGGTTCCCATCCCAAGCAGGACTTGATACCTGAACCCAACTCATCAGCGAGGGTTTAAGGTTCAGGGCTTTTCGAAAGTATCACACCGGTTCTACAAGGGTTTTATCAGTTGGGTACTGGTTCTGCGGGTGTCACCTTCAGTTTTCAGGCCCGGTACCGCTGGATTTGGAGGAATGCAATGTCTGACCGAAGCGAGATTCCAAAGCCACACTCGAAACAGCTTTTGACCATAAACCCTAAGCCCAGCATGTTTGTTGCAGCCCCTTTTCCAACCGCCTTGTTCAGACTTCAAGAACTCCAAATGTCGGAGGGGCCAGATGAAACGGAATCCCCAACTAAGAAGGGTTTAGGGCCTGTTTTGAGTTTTCGCCCTACCTACAGTTGCCCTTGTAGTTCCTTTGCTTTGGCTTACCCAGTTTTATCTAGACAAAAGCCGATAAGACCCTGCAGAACCCTGAATCCCAAAGGCAATAAGACCCTGCTCTGCATAAGCCATCTCTTCCAATTCCAAACATTCAAAACTAACCAGTGGTTTTGGGGCTCCCTTGGCTCTTTAGCTCCTTATTTAATAGGGGGTCTCATCATCCCTGTCTCCTTGGCTCCTCCAATATCAAAGGTTAGTAAACCCTCGGATCAGAGGGCACATGAGTCCACCGCCGGCGCTGCTGGTGGCCTGGCACGTCGCAGCGACGTGTCATATGGTGTTCAAGGTTTAGGATACAGGGTTTAGGGTTTAAGGGCGAAGTAAGAGTATACTACCCAGTTTAGGATACAGGGTTTAGGGTTTAAGGGCGAAGTAAGAGTATACTACCCAGTTTAGGATACAGGGTTTAGGGTTTTTAAGGCGAAGAAAGAGTATACTACCCACACTGGCAGATCGAAATGGTTTTAGGGGGAACAAAACAAGCTCCGAATTCTGGGTAAACACAAACCCTGTGCCTGCTCCTGTCCGGCTCCATAGCCTTGGCCCGCTGGAACATGGAACTAGGACAGGGCGTTGGGGCAACGGCTGTATAAAGAGTAAAAGTGTGCTCTACTACTTGTTGCGGCTGGTAGTTGGTGGTAGCAGTCGTCCTCGTAGTAGTAGTAGTAGTAGTAGTAGTAGTAGTAGTAGTAGTAGTAGTAGTAGTAGTAGTAGTAGTAGTAGCAGTAGTACATCGCCGGGCCGAAAGTTTCGACCCACTTGTGCATCATCTTACATACAAGCTCTTGCGGAGTAGCGGAGTGCCTCAAAGTGCCGTTTACCCTACGCAGGCCAGCGGAGTAATTACTACGCCGTTCTAAAAATATAATACTTTTTATTAGCTCAGGCAGAGGCCCCAAGGCTCACTTGTGTTAGGAGTCTATGGGGAAGAGGGTGGAGGCCCATGTGTTGTAAAGCATGTTGAGGCTAGTGGGTCAAACTATCGGCCCGGCGCAGTAGTAGTAGCAGCCGTTTCCCGGGATAGTCCCCACATATACTTACACTGAAACATGACCGGTTTCGGCCCGCTGTAGAACAGGGGTGGTTCCACGACTTCTGAGACGCTCGGCAGACCTTTAATGTCTCGATGCCAAAGCGCCGGAGAGTTAAACGTTTTGGGGGTTTAGGGTTAGGGCTTATGGGTGCAAAAACGTAATCCCTACAGTTATGAATGCATTTGATGCAGCGCTGCAAGCAGCTAGATTTGGGGTACTGTCGTTTATGGCAGCATCCCATATGCAAAGCGAATAGTTATGTTGATCATCCCTTCTGTATGAGTTCTCATCGGTGCATGCGTGAACCTGCGTAAGTTAACTAGGACGAACTACTGTCAGAGTGACTACGATCTAGAGTGTTAAGATGGACTACTTCCTGTGGGCCATTACATAACACACCAGGAGAGCCCTGAGAAATCGCCTTTACGAGCCCAAATCAGTATGCATGTGCATATACGAATATGTATATACATAATAAAATAAATACAACATGGTTATATATATATACACACATATATTTATGCATACACATATACATACGCATAATTGCACGTATGCATATGCATATACATACACATACAGGTACACATCACAATACACAGACACGTACACGACATACACATACAAATACCATGCACATACGCATACACATGCACACACACACACACACACACACGCGCATATACACATACGCATACAAATGCAGACACAGATACACATGCACATACACATGCACTACGCTGCATGCGTACATACATACCTGCATACATACATACATACATACATACAGACAGACAGACAGACAGTACACACACACGTGCATTCATTCATTCATTCATTCATCCATCCATCCATCCATCCATGCATTCATTCATTCATTCATTTCATTCATTCATTCATTCATTCATTCACTCGTTCGTCCATTCAATCATCCACTCACTCATGCATACATACATACATACATACATGCACACAGTTACACATGCCCTAAAGTGCCCCTGACAGAGCGGGTTCCGAGCTTGCTCTCTATGTATATATATATATACACACATTATACACACATACATACATATATGTTATTGCAAGTTTATGGTCCCACTTAGGGTCCTTGTGTAATGCTGCCGTAGTATCTTGGGGACCTGAAAAGGGAACCTAATTCAGAGAACCACCGAAATTCAAACCCTAAGGCCAAGCACGGAACGAGGTCACGACTAGAACACTGAACAGAAAGCCTGGACTTCAAATTGTAAGATCTTGAACTCCGAACCAACATTCATCAAACCCCTAAATTAACGTGGACCGAACAACGCTAAACCCCTATCTAGTATGGCCCAGATTGTCTATATACACGACAATTTGTAAGATTAAGTCCCAACAAACCATCCTTATTATGGTTTGGTGACCAAACTCCATAATCGTAGTACATATGTACCCCCTTGGTAAGGTAGGGAGCCATTATCATCCGAGCGTCTGCTTGGGCCAGGATGGGGCGCCGGTGGCGGTGGTTGCACGACAGGAACCTGGCTTCGTCTAGTCAAAGGTTTAGAGGTTTCGGTAGTTATAGGTAGGGACAGCAGTGGGATTCAAGTACCTAGTCTGGGTTATATGTATACGTAGACGTGGTTAGGTTCGGGGGCGGGTTTAAGCTTTCATGCGTTCACGAAAAACGCTTGTGCTACAAAGTGCTTACATAGAACGCACCCATGGAGGAATCCTTTCTGAAAAGCCCTGCAGGGCTTGAGCCTGTTTCTTCTGGGATCGAGGGTTCAGGGTGGGTCGGAGGATTTTGGGTTCAGGATGCGGGTTTTCAGGGCTACGGCTTTGGGGTTTCAGGTTAATTAGTTTAAGGCCCCAAAGTAATTCCTTTTTGGGGTTACCTTATACATAAAGTTCGAAATATGAACCCCCCCGAAAGGAACTACTTTGGGGCCTTTGGGTAGTTTAAGGTAGCTCCCCGCTGCGGAGCTGCACAACATGCAGATTCGCCTGCGTCTGGGCTGCTGCTGGCCTGAGACAAGATGGCAGCATGAGTGGAAGTTGCATACTTACCTTACCCTAAGGGTCCATGTACCCATACAGCATATACTTTGGGCCCAATGTACCTATATAGGGAGTACTTTAAGGCCAATGTATATACTATATGAGTACACGGACCCTCAGGGTTAGCTACCTTGAGGGATTCATGGTGACGTATGGTAATACAGAATGCCTAAAGGAACGGGGCTCGGGTTCGCGAGACAGACCAACTGAACACCGGACATTTCAGGTTTGGGGTAGATCCTACCCATAGTCCCCAAAGTGTTCCTTTTTGGGATTACCTTATAGAATTCTAATTATTAAATAGAATTCTACATATGAACCCGAAACAGGAACTACTTTGGGGCCTTTGGGTAGAACCTGCAACACATCCCACCGTACGTCCCTCCGACCCTAGCCTTAACCGCTCTAATCACCACACACCGAGCCCTTTTCACCCATTACAAGCTGTATGCTACAGTGCTATCAAAGTAAAGCCTCTGGTAGCACACGGTACATCAGAGGCTCCCAAGACCCACAACGCTCCACAAGGCCACCAGAAACCTCGCCAAAGTTGAGCCCTGGAGCCGGGAGCCTGGTAAAAGATGGTTTAGTAGTTACCCTAAGGCCCCAAAGTAGTTCCTTTTTGGGGTATATAGAACCCTATAGGGTAATCCCAAAAAGGAACTACTTCGGGGCCTCTGGGTAGAATAGGGTTCTTGAGGGAGTCATAATTACTACAGTATAAGGCGCAATAAGCAACACTAATGCTGGTAGTTGTTCAGGCTTTTACAGTAACCCCTTCAATCTATAAAGCCCTGAATCCTCCTCTGAAGTCGTAGAAGCCAGAATGCGGAACATCCTTGATCTCCTGCGCATGAACCTAAAGGGTCCTAGGTACTGTTATGTTATGGGTGATACTTGCCAAATCATAATAGCTTATAAGACCCAAGGACATATGGGTACTTGGGACCCTTTGGGGAAATCAAGTAGTTCTAGAGAATCCTCGCCACGCAATGTTTACGGGCCCTGAACAGACGGCGCTGAAGAAGTCGTAGCAAGAACCCATGCAGTCTCCTAAACGATCTGCCGCAATCTACCCCCGAAGCCCTTAAGCCCATGGGGAAGCCTTACACCCGTCTTCGGCTTCGGTGCTGCTTTGGCCATCGCCTAGGGTTTGGGGTTTTAGGGTTTAGGGCTTACGGTTCAGGGTTTAAGGATTTTAGGGTTTCAGGGTTTAGTGTTTGGGTAAAATACAGGTGACAACTTTACATGCCCCGGCGGACACCTCAGCTACCACGACCGGGGAGATACCAAAGCTGACCTGATGCAAGAAGCATACTTAAAGGATCATGGGACTTAGTAACTAAGGCGATTATTAGGGTAACTATAACTATACTTATAGCTGCTTATAACCCCAATTAGGGTGCTGATAACCATACTTACTACGTCCCATGATCCTCCAAGTACAGTTACTGGGCCTACAGCTCAAGACTCCCACTGAAGGATTTTTGAGGGCCTGAGGCTAGCAGTAGTGGCAGTACTTGTTCCTGTACTCGCACAGTCGTAGTCACAGTCGTAGCTGTAGCAACTGTTGTTGTTGTTGTTGTTGTTGTTGTTGTTGTTGTTGTTGTTGTTGTTGTTGTTGTTGTTGTTGTTGTTGTTGTTGTTGTTGTTGTTGTTGTTGTTGTTGTTGTTGTTGTTGTTGTGCTTGCTATCGTTGTTGATAGTTCTGTTCTTGATTTTTGGGAGGGAGGGGGTGCTTTGGAGGCTTGAGGCTCAGGCCTTTGTGGCTTATGAGTTTTTGAGTTTGCGCTGACCAGGGTTTGGGGTTGCGAGTCTGGCTTTTGTGTATAGGGTTCAGATCGAGCTCATGTGTTTGTTGATTTGTTGCGGCACCTTTTTGGGGGGGGAATGGATGGCTGCTTTGGGCACTTCTCGCCGGAACCGGTAGGAATGAAGCACCCACTTAAAAGTCGCATTCAACAGCAACGACATAGTTACTACCAACACCCGAAGCGTCGGATCAATCCACAAAAAGCCACAAATCATAAATCCTGACTTCCCTTGCATCTCAGAAACTAATTCGCCTCGGCCCCGGCCGAAGCGGTCAGAGGTTCCTATTCGGATGCCCCCCCCCTCCCTCCCTCCCTCCCTTCCCTCCCTCCCTCCCTCCCTCCCCCTCCCTCCCTCCCTCTCCCTCTGTTATCGGCAAGATTCCAGCATGGAGTTCCCCAAACCCCGGTTCGAACATAGAGTTCCCGAACCCAGGGTTCGAACTTTCTGAAAGAAGGGGGAGGAGTTTCCGAACTGGCGAGTTCTCCAAACGCGGCTTCCCTCCCTCCCCTCCAATGACCACCCTAAAATGGAAACGTGTCGATTAGCGCCAAGGTCCGGGTGGTGAATTCTCACCTCCTCGACTAGATTTTGGCTGTCTGTAGGCAGTCCCACGCAATTTCCTCCTTTCCCCCCCCCTGCCCCTTCCTGGCCGCCCCCTGCCCCCCCCCGCCCCCCCCCCCCGCTCCCCCCTGCCCCCCAGGCAAAGTTCGGAAATAGCGTTGCTTTGGGCATAGCATCGGAGATTCAAGCATCGCTATCGCCAGCTAGGGGCTATGTCGAATATCAGGCACAGAACGCGGAGATGCTACAATGGTTACATCAGACCTCTTGCTGGTTGCTTGAGACAAGCCCTCTGCCTTACGCTGCTCTGCCCTGCTTTGCCCTGCCCTACAATTAATATAAGTGCGATTCCAACTGTTGTTATTTTCGTACAAGAGCTTCTTGCTGCGCCGGATGGTAGCCAGTCGCCGCATGCGCGAAAAGCCGGGCCGAGGCGGACGACGCGAAGCGTTTCAAATTAAGCGACGGAACATTGGCTCCACCATAACGGACTCTCAACACAGTCTCTTGATTTTGACGAGGCCCTCTTATTAAGAAACCCCCTCAATTCCAAACCGCGAAACCCAAAGCAAATCTCAAACCCTGTATCATAACCCCCCAAAGCCCTGAAGCCTAAACCTCCCCGAACAAAAAAGGCCCCCGCCCGAAAAAGAGATCGGCGCAGAACCATGGTTGGAAGTCCAAGCGCAGACAAGGCCGCGAGGACGTGGATGTTGCGTGCTTTAGACAGGAATCTGATACTGGGATGTTCATGGCGGGCGCTGTAGAGTTTAGATACAGCGTGATTTCTGTTCCTTATTAAGAACCGTCCATACTAAAAAAAAAGCGCTTGTTGACCTTCCTTCTTGAGCGACTATTGCAGTCGATGAATGTTTGTATAGCTGCAAGGTGCAGGCTAATCACGGTGAGAGTATCACGGCTTTGTCTGGTGGAGAGATGGCAGTCTTCATGATGCGAAATCTAGCTCCCCATTCAAGTCACACCTGTGTTTGGTAATTCCGAGCATATAGAAACCCCACGCTCTATGTTTATATGCCTGATGAAAGCCAAGACCTGAAGACTAAGCCCGCTAAACCCAAAACCCGATGTAGCGTCTTATGCTCAAGAGAACATACACCTGGCTTGCTCGTCTTAGGGCCTACGAGCGTCTAAGTGAGACTTCACAAGTCATGGCCAGAGGTTTCAGACCCGCAAAATTCACCATCCATGCGATTTGTGGACGGAAAGCCAACCCTACACCCGAAACCTTGGACTCCTAGGCCCTACATTAAGCACCAAACCAAGGCCCACATTCTTGCGGGAAAAGGGACATGTCGACCTCAGACTAACAAAAGGGGAAGTAACGTCTGCACACTCTCACAGCAAAGGTGATGTCGATAGTCATGGATGCAGATCGAAAGTCAAGCATTAGATGTCCTAGACATTCTCAATGACCCTCCACTTCCTCCTGAATACACACACACACACACACACACACACACCCCTCAAGTCCGAAGTCGCAAAAGCTACAAACCGCTTGGCCCTTTCTTTGCATCCTGCACGGCTCCCTTGGCTTCGCATCCTGCGCATGTCCGTGTCTTTAGAGGCGCTTCTTCAGTCTGGCGATGGCAGCAGAATTACGCTGGGGCTATGGGAATCTTGGTTTTCTGGACTTTAAGTGGTCTACGATTTGATGTTCAGCGCTTCGGGTGAAGGGCTGTAGATTTAGAGTGCCGGGTGCAGAGCAGGTGGTGTGAGCTGGAAGAGGCTTTGGGCATCGACCTCTAGAAATTCTGAAACTTCCGGCTGATGGTCGAACACTTGAAAATCTGACGCTTACCTGTAGGCCCCAGAGTAGTTCCTTTTTGATATTACCTTATAGAATTCTAAATATGAACCCCAAAAAGGAACTACCTTGGGGCCTTTGGGTAGAGGTTCAGGGAAATTCGGGGGCTCAAAATCCAAGGATGGCCTACGGGTTTAGCAAAAACCTGATTTTTTTCGTCTGTCGCTAAGCAACAGTGAGGTTGATGAAATAAATCCTGCATGACCCATAAGGAATAGACCATAATTCCATAGTTTAGGGTCCTTAGGGTAATGCAGGATTTATATCCTCAACCTAAGCCCTAAAACCCTATAGATCCCTTAAAGGAACCCTTAAAGGTACCCCATAGTTTAGGGTCCTTAGGATTTATATCAGCAACAGTACTACTCATGGTTCAAGATCCCATGTTAGGGGTTCAAAGCTCCAGGCAAGGATTGGGGCTTAGGGAGTCTAGCGCTTAAGGGTTTAGGGTTTAGGGGTTTAGGGGTTTAGGGGTTTAGGGGTTTAGGGGTTTAGGGTTTAGGGGTTACCTTAACCCTGAATAACCCATCCTTTTTAAGGACTTACATTTCACTAATGAGGATCTCTAAAAAGGTAGGGCATTCAGGGTTAAAGGTAGGGGTACCTCAACCCTGAATAACCTACCTTTTTAAAGGACTTATATGAGGAAATCATAAGAAGGAAGCCTAAAAAGGTAGGTTATTCAGGGTTAATGGTAGGGTTTGGGGTTCTCGGTGCACCGAAAAGTTGTAGGAAGGAGACGTATGCCAGACTGCCCTTTCGGGTCTCAGCCCGTTCACAACTTCTGAGTTTGTCTCAGGACCTAGAGAACACACGAGACAGATGGTCGAAAATTGAACGCATTCGATGCATGCAGGTGGTCTTGACGGGCAAAGCCTAACACGTTGCGTCTGAAGAGTTAGGGGTGGGGCTTTTGGGGAGTATGTTGTACTATGCTGGCACTAAGATTGGATATTGGTCGCGACTGATCCGGACTCCTAAACCTTACCCCTAAACTCCATAAACCCTCTTGAGAGCAACTACGGCTGCCCGAGCTCCCTCATTCATTGAATTCTTCTGGGTTTGGGGACTTAAACTTATCTTGGGTATACCTTAGAAGCTGCCCCCACCCTGTAATAGTGACTATAAGGATTACGTTATAGGGCCCTATTACATTCCTATTATACCACTATTACAGGGTGGGGGGGCCCCTTCTAAGGTATACCAGGGGTTTACCTGTAGCCGAAGAATCCTACCATTTTAGGGTTCCTCCTTATTGTGGTCTCTACATATACTTCCTTAAACGGGTAGGCTACAGGTGGAGATTTTATGGCTCAAAGACTGTGGGGTCCTAATCCTTGGGCTCATTGAAGTGAAGGTTTAGGGTTTTAGGGTTTAGGGTTTAGGTTTAGGGTAGCGTTTAGGGTTTAGGAAGCCGGGTCAAACGCATGTCCAAAAAGTACGGCAACGATAACACGAAGCTTTTGAATACATGGCCCGTGAGTAAAGATCGGTATATACCCGCACGCACAACGCGAAGGCTCAACATCGCACCTAGGCGCCTTAATAATTAGACTAGGGTTTGGGGGGCCCGCTTTACAACTATAATACGGAACACACAAAAGAGTATTGGCATTTTTTTGGCCACTAGATTACCAGGCGTGAACCTTTGGGCCAGAGACCATGAGAGACGAACCCAGCCTAGAGCCTCGCATGCTGACAACAAAATCAGGGTTCCTTTAAAGGGATCTATAAAGGTATCTTGAAGGGGGTCCTTTAAGGGATCTATAGGGTTTTAGGGTTTAGGATTTGCAGGATACAAACCCCGCATTACCCATAAGAAGGATAGTACCATACTTCCCATCGTCTGGGGTCATCAAGGTTAGGCAGGATTTATGTCATGCACCGTATAGGTGGAATAGGACTCTGCGGTACAGTCCAGTATGCACAGTATACAGAAGGGGCTGCAAGGAATGCTATTACTGATTACTTGGGCTTCGACATTCAACTCAGGAACACCGGCACGCAATGGAGCTGAAAGCTCGCTGTACAATCCTGCATGTAAATATGGGCTGCATGCTGCCCCGCTGCAGTCCAAGTCCTAATGTTTGGGACAATTGTGCTCTAGGGATGAGGTCGCGTTCCTCTTTGAGGGCCTTGGGTTTCGGGCATATGATAACAGCAGCAGTGGTGCAATTGGGGCTGCGCGGGGATACTGTGTGTAATTATTCAGGCCCCTCATCTTGGTGTATGTACGTGTATATACATAAATGCATATATATATACACACACACACTAGTGTGAACATATGTTTGTATGTGGGTGTATATTGTATGTATGTGTACACACATGTGCATATACATAATATATACATATATATATATATACACCCATATTCATACATTCAGGCTTATATATTACAGCCTGGGTTGGGGCATTCACCGGAAGCCCGCTGGTGCAACAGGGCCAGCTCTCTTCTGCGAACCGGAAGATATATGTAAAGGATTTCTCCAGCCAGCAGACCCAGGAAATCCTCTTTGGGTTTAGGGGTTTGGGGTTTTATGGTCTGGGGTTCATGGGTTTAAGGTTCCAGGCTCTCTATGGGTCTAAGCTTTAGGGCTCGTGGGTTTGATGTTCTGGGCTTTGTCGGCTTAGGGTTCGTGGGTTTACCATGGGTTTAGGGTTTAGGGTTCGTGGGTTCAGGGTTCTTAGGCTTTATTGGTTTTAGGTTTAGGGTTTATACGTTCCATACTTAAGGTTTGTGGGCTTTGAGGCGTAGGACCAAGGGTTTAGAAGACAGAAAATCTCTGGGCTACGAGACTGTGCCGGCGCAGGGTATAGGATTTAGGGTTTCAGGGTTTAGCGAATTAGGCTTTAGGGTTTAGGGTTCACTTTTGCTCCTGATTTGCTCTGGGTCTGGGCGGAAGCAAAGAGCTGCGGACAACAGCAACAAGGTTCGCATGGCAATCTTCTTGTAGTGTGTCGCACCATGTTCTGTGAAGTTTGGTATTGGTTCGATATAATGTAGGGCTGATACCTACACCCTGTACCGTACCTAGACTCTGTAATCCCCGTATGTCGGCACAACAGCCGTAAAATGGCCTGACCCCCCCCGCCCAAACATCCTGAGAATGAGAGCTTCGCTACCGATCTTGCTGAGCATGAACTTGCTTAGGCAGGTGTGGCCTGTCAAAAACCCGAAAACACTATGGAACATGGTACAACCCTAAAGGCCTTAACATGAACATTTGGGTTTAGGGTTTGGGCTTCGGGTTTAGAGCCCTACGCAGTGTACAAACGATTGGGCATCCTTGTGCAATCACACTCTGGAATGCGGCAGGAAGATGTCAAATCGGACATGCCGCAAGCCGAAGACAGGTCTGTGCCGGGTACCTGGTGCAGCAACACACCCCACCCCTGAAACATCAAGCTTGAGTCGCTCTAAACCCCAGACCAAACGCCTTGAAGCCTGCATCCAACGCAAAAAGGTTTCCACCCTAAACCAAAACCTCTCATTCCTGAGCCCCTATCCCAAACCCTGCAACCCCAAACCCAAGACCAAACGCCTGAAAGCCTACATCCAACCCAAAAAAGCTTCCATCCTACCCCCCTTAACCCCTCATTCCCGAACCTATATCCCAAACCCTGCACCTAAACCTCCCAAAGTATGTAAAATAATGGCCCAATACCCATAAAAGGCTGTTATTTTACATACTTTTGGGGTCCAGGCAATGCGATGCTGAAACCTTGTAAGCCTTGGGACGGCAGGGCGCATGGCCGTCGATCTGCGAGTTGGCAGATGAGGCAGAAGTTGAGAACCTCAGCGCTCGGTGCTTGTCTCTTTCGGTCGGACGAGTCGGATGCGCAGCTGCCACCGCACTGACAACTCTGACACGGTTTAGGGTTTAGGGTTTAGGGTTACCATGACCAATGCTAGCCCCGAGCTGCCAACATCTGCCAATCATGGCCGCTAGACCCGACAGAAAGCACGGCGCATGATTGCATCGTGAAAGCCTGAGACCTAGCACTTGCCCCATGATCACAGGACTCATGTCGGGCCCAGACACCCCTACCCTACCATGGTAGGCTTTCGCGCGAGTTTGAGACTTATGATAGCCCTAAGCTCAATGAATATCCTAAACCGTAAGCCCACAGCCCTGAACCCTAAGCTGAATATCCCTAAACCTAAACCAGCTTGAAGCCCTACACGCAAAGCTGAATATCCCTAAACATCAGCGAAAGCCCAAGCTCAACAGAGCCGCAACCGCAACACGAGACCTGAGAAGGCTGAGCCCGCAGCCGGCAGCTAAAGCCTCGACCTGATCAATCTGAGGACACATACAGTAGAAGCCCAAAAGTTGGAAACCTCATAGCCTCAATCCTTAAGAGTCATGTATAGAGAATCCTAGCACTATTTGGCCTTAATCCGATTTCCAACTTTATGGGGTTTACTGTATCTATAGGGCTCTTTGAAGGGATCTCGAGGATCTATAAAGAGATCCCTAGGGGTTCTTTAAAACGGATCTATATGGGTTCTTTAAAGGGATCTATAGGGGGTTCTGTAAAGGGATAAGCTGAGGTTCGGGTTTTGTTTTTAAGTTGAACTGCACCCTTTCCGAAGATCCGAAGCACTGGCATTTTGCCCTCAACTCAGGGTTTGGCGAATTTTTAGGGTTTCGGATGGTTTAGGGTTTAGGGTTTAGAAGGGTTTAGGATGGTTTAGGGTACGAGTCTGAAGTTTCAGGTTTAGGAAAGCTTCAGGGATAAGGTTTCTCAAAGGTTCCCAGGTACTGCTACGGGGTATACTTCCCAATATCATAATCGAATTTATCGAAACGAAATCCTGCATTCTAGAGATCGGTACATGGGACCGTTAGGGTTTAGGGTTTAGGCTTTGGGCTTGATATGTGTATGCGTGTATGCACATATGTCGGTAGGGGGTTGCGAGGTCAGTGGGAAAGTAAGTGGTGAACTCTAAACCCTAAACCCTAGGTAGGTCCGGTCGACATATCTGACATGCAAGGGTTTGATGTCGGATGCGGTCGCATGTCACGATATCGGTCCAGATGCCATGCAATCAGTAATATAGAGGCCATCAGAAATCGAATAGGGTTTGGGGTCTACTATAGTAGAATGGTCTCTATATATAAGCCACTATAGTGACTATACTAGACGCGGCTATGGCCCTATGCCAGCTGATTCGGGAACCTTTAACGAACAACATCGGTCAGTATTCAGGCTGCTACATTGCAGGCAAGGCGGCAGAGAACACACTTCACTCCCGCAGTCCGATTGAGTTGGTCTGATAAGACTTCAGGATCTAGGGACCCGGGTTGTTTAATAAGACTTCTAGAGTTCCGCTTTGATGCTGTTGGGATTAGGATTAGGATCTAGGGTTTGGGGTTTGGGATTTGGAGTTTAGCGGGTTCTGCTAACTAAAGATGTCTGGGTTTCGCTTTCACTGGGCTTCGACTAGCGGGGAATATGCCCTTTTGAGCAGCAGCACTCGACCCACCTGAAGGACCGAATGACCTGTAAAAGTAGGGACCCTATACCCATATACTATGAATCCCTATAATGGTATATGAACCTTAAACCCTTTTAGGGTTCATGTCGTCCTTAAGGCATGTCTTATTGCACCTCCCTAGACATGGAATAGAAGACTGCTACAGAATCCCCAGATGTCCGCTGCTGTTAGCACCCAACACTTACGGAGGTCCTGGATCCCTGCATCGAATTTATATAGGGGCCTTGAAAATTAGGATAGGGTTTTGGGGCCCAGTATACAATCATTATCCGGAGCCCCCAAAATAGCATTGGTGGTTTAGGGTTTAGGGTGTATAGGTATAATTATTAAGATCCCTATATCAGTCAAACCCCGAAGACCTCTAAGCTCCAAAATCCTCTGCAACCACGAACCCTCAACTCTCACAACTTGCGGCCATTCTAAAGCCCTGTGAGGAGCCGCCGATTTCCAGGAAGCCATCAATCCCAAATGATTCCAAAATCTGAAAGCCGGAGTCCAAAAACCTCTAACCTAGCCGCTGTAGCTAAATCTCAACCCCAATCCTGAAACAGCGTGGCCTCATGCTCATCATTGGCGTTGTCGGAGAGCTCCTGACGAACAGATCCAAGCCCACAAACCCTAAACCCTACACCCCTGAACCCAAAACTCCAAAACCCTAAACCCCTAAACCCCTAAATCCAAACCCACAAACCCCTATACCGTAAACCGTGGACTCGACGAAGGCCCAGAGGCTCAACTTCAGGATTTGGGAGCATTTAAGCCCCAAAGGGTCCTATGTACTGTTATGGGGGATACTTCCCTGGGGTTTAGGGTTTAGGGTTTAGGGTTTAAGGTCATAATAGTAATTCCTAATATGGAAACCCTACATTCTACTATATCGGTACATGGGACCCTTTGGGAGCTAAGCTACAGTGTCTGGAGTGTAGCATCCGTTGGCCCAAGCAACTAGCAAATTGTCATCTGGGCCTAGGAAAGATTGCCTATATATTAGTTCGACGATGTTGGCAACAGTGTGCAGGCTAGGTGCTTGGCGCGTAGGGACTTGAACTACGTGCAGGACATGCAATGTTGCGTGACATGCCTCACCTGAAGGACCAAATGACCTGTAAAAGTAGGGGCCCTATACCCATATACGATGAATCCCTATAATGGTATATGAACCTTAAACCCTTTTAGGGTTCATTTCGTCCTTAAGGCACCCGATGGCAGGACGGCTTCCCAGGGTTGGAGCGATGGACTCTGCTCTGTGGCGCTGCTGGAGGAGAGAGAGAGAGAGAGAGAGAGAGTATCATGGGAGTTTCCGAAAAGTAGGGGTACCTTATTTAGGGTTCCTTATAATCTTATACTAAGGATCCTACTATTTAGGGAGAGAGAGAGAGAGAGAGAGAGAGAGAGAGAGAGAGACAGAGAGAGAGAGAGAGCGGGAGGACGAAAGAGAGCGGGCGGAACCCCAAAACTGAACACCGGGCATCTAAGAGCCAAAAACAGAATGTTCACTATAGTTCAGTGCTGGGGACGTGCGTAGTATGGCAGGGCTTGAATTGGCTCGCAGCTGAAAAACAAATAAAAACATATATATATATATATATATATATATATATATACATATATATATACATATACATATATATATATATATATATATACATATTATATGTACACACACATATGCACACAGCCATACATTCATGGCTATGCCTTTCAGGCAAGCCTTTCAGTTTGATGGCCTACATATGGTCCGTGTTTGTGGGGAGAGTTGAACCTCAAACTTCATAACCAGCGCACCCACACAGCCCGACTCCCGAATAACTGTAATGGGTTTAGGGTTTAGGGTTTAGGGTTTAGGGGTTAGGGTTTAGGGTTTAGGGTTTAGGGTTTAGGGGTTAAGCCACTCACGCAGACAACAGTAAAGTCAATGATGAGACACTACTGTAGCAACCCAAAAAGGTACCAACAGCTGTTTGAACATCATATTGAGAGATTGTTCTGCAGCTGCTACTGTGCTGACCATTACCAGGAGAAACAAACCAGGCAAAGAGCCGGAATGCCACCTCACTAAGGCCTAAATCCTAAACCGTAGCACTCTTAACCTTAACCCCTAAACCCTTTATAAGCCCTAAACCCTCAACCCTAGCACTCAAAACCCTAACCCCTTAAACCGTTAACTTAAATTAAACCCTCATAAGCCCCAAAATCCTAGCACTCTAAGTCGTAACCTTTAAACCCTTCGACTGCAGAGACTCTGAAAGCACCCCCCCAGGTAAGGGTTTAGGGGTTTAGGGTTTAGGGTTTAGGGTTACCCATAATAGAGCTTAGGTACTGCCCCCATACAGTAAGAGTCTATAATAGGGCTACTATCAAGGTCCTAATATATCTATATTAAGAATACTATTCAACCATTATTGGGTGGGGGCCGTACCCAAAATAGAGCCCATATGGTTCTTAACGGTGGGTACTTTGGGCATCACAGAGAGGAGTTGGGGTCTGGGTAGGTAGACCATAAACTTTTTCCTCTAAACCCTAAAGCCCTAAAACCCGCAACCCCAAAATCCTAAACCCTAAAGCCCAACACCCTGAAACCCCACACCCTGAATTAGAGAGTACTTCGGTTGCTGATACAAATCCTGCATTACCGTAATGACCCTAGACTATGAGATTTATGGAACAAAACCGAGTATGGGTAATGCAGGATTTATATCATCAACCGTTGGGGGGCGCTGGTAAAAAGGCATGACGCGCTCCGTGAGCTGGTCGTCAGGTCCAAGTTGACCGGTGCTTCCGCACTTCCAAAGACCTAAAGATTGGGTACGGCCCCCATACAGTAACAGTGTATAAACGGGCTACTATGAAGGTCCTTATATCTCTATAGTATGAAGATTATCCAACTGTTACTGAGTGGGGGCAGTACCCAACCTAAAGAGAAGGGAAGAGCTCAGGATTTAGCGCACTTGGTTTATGGTGTAAAGACCGAAAAAGAAGGGACGAGCTACAGAGCTAGCGCACTTAATTTAGGGCTTAGGGTACCTATAGGGTATAGGGTATTTGATTCTAGGCTTAGGGTTAAGACCGATTAAAGAAGGGAAGAGATCAGGGGTATAGGCATACCCTAAGGGGCCCTCTGGGCGTTTCCGAATGTAGGGGACCCTACTATAGTACCCTGAATAGTAAAATACTTATTATAAGGACCCCAAAATAAGGTACCCCTAAGTTTCGGAAGCTCCCATCTGTCCAAATGGCACAGACTTTGGCCTCAAAGTAGTCCCTGTATAGCTACTTCGGGGCAAAGAGTATACACAGTTTGGGCACCGGGACCCTTAAACCCTAAACCCTGTAGAGCCCCTATACAACCCTTGTAGCCACGCTGAGAGGAGCCCTTAAAGGATCCCTATTTGGGCACATGGATCCAAGGGGCATAATAGAAGGGGCTCATGGGGCTTTGAGCTTTACTTGGAGGTTCAGGGGTAGTCATAAATAGGGGTATAAGTAGGGTAACTATACTTATAACCCGTATTAGGGACTTATAACCCCCACTTATAGCTACCCCTGAACCTCCAAGTAGGGCTTAGCAAAGTTCCGGGTTGAAGGCTGTCTTAGGTTTAGGTCTTTCCTACGGAATTCAGATTTTAGGGCTCTGGGTTTCTGACTTTCGCACTTTGGCGGCTCTAGGTTCGAAAGAAGAATGGGAGTTTCCCAAAATTCGGGGTACCTTCTGTTGGGGTTCTTATAATAAGGATCCTACTATCTAGGGTACCATATTAGGGGCCCCTATAGGAAGCTCCCAAATGGGCTTGGGGGTTTAAGGTTTTTTGTGAGATTGGTGATTCCCGACTTCGGATCCCTGTGGCACGGCATCTTCAGTTGAGGGTTTGCCAGGACCCCCCCCCAATGGCCCTTGAATGGAGGCCTTATGGTCTTTAATAGTGGGAATTTAGAGTATATTAGAGGGTTATAGTTGGGGAGTTGTAAGCAGGGTTTGAAGTTTGGATTCTTCGCTTGTGCGGCTTTATTGTCAGACTAACTTTTACGTACGGTACAGCTTTAGATGGGCCTGACCGGGCTGAGTCTCAGAGAGTGTATTCTGAGGGTGCCACAAAAACCCAAATCCCTAGCAAGTGACATACACCCACTTGTCGGGTATCATGGGGATGTCGGGGCTATATAGAGACTATACTACCCAAAAAGGGTTAAAGGTTACCTACTCTACGACTAGGTACAGATCCTAGACAGTGCCGTGATATAGAACATGCCCAGCTATATCCACCGAGCGAGAGGGGCAGGCTAAAAAGGGGCCACAAACCATGAGAAACGCATCCTAAGCTTCAGGTTCGGTCTGGGCAGGCAGCGACAACGTGCTGGCGAGAACAGGGTGAGGGTCGAGGAGGTACCCTATGGGTCCAACTACTGACTGAATAATGCACTCTCCGACATATTAATTAACCTATATGTCTACTATCCTGGACCCAATTACCTGATTACTGGGTCCTTTGGACCCTTGGGGTTCAGGTTAGGCAAATCCCCCCAAAACCACCCAAACAGTGTTGACAGATTCGTAGACATCGCCTCCAGATACAGTGGCCAGTACTGAATATTGCTGAGACCGACGAACCCCGTTCAGCTTGGCTGGTGTTTCCTACGCACTATCTACACACTGAGCCCTGAACCTGATTTACAAGTTAGAATTGCTGAACATTATCTAAACCGGCACTAAACCCTAAATTCCTAAGTCTACTCAAAAGGCCCCAAAGCAGTTCCTTTTTGGGGCTCAAATTTAGAATTCTAAAAGGTAATCCCCAAAAGGAACTACTTTGGGGCCTATGGGTATGTTCTAGAATCTGAAGGCGAATGATTATCTAAACCTAAACCCTTACACCCTAAATTCCTAAGTCTATGTTCTAAAAATCTGAAGGCGAAAGTATATCTAAACCTAAACCCTTAAACCCTGAATTCCCAAGCCTATGTCGAAAATCTGAAGGCGAAAGTAGCGCAGCTGGGCCCAAGCACCCAGTCGAGAGCTTCGTCGACGGTCTTCCTGGGTGAGAGAGACGCCCAGAACACGCAACACCCCGCCAATAATAGTAATACTACTAATAATGATAATACTAATAATACTAATGCTAATAAGAATAATAATAATAATAACAATATCAATAACAATAATAATAATAACAATAATAATAATAACAATAATAAAAATATTAATAATAATAATAATAATAATAATAATAATAATTGTAATAATTGAAGGACTACCCTGAACTACCAACACTTACTTTTTTTGGAGGTATGATCTAAGTTCTAAGCCTCTGAATTCGGCCATAGGCCTGTTCTTACCAGGGCTATGGGCTCTTCGGGCACTGCCTGTTGAAAACGCAATACTCGCGGCTCAGGGTTGAGTGTGGAGACCTTCGGCATGTCCGGCTGAAGTTAATCAAGGCTACCAACCGGTTGATGATACAAATCCTGCATTACCCATAATAGGGAATATACCATATTTCCCTTAGTTTAGGGTCCTTAAGGCAATGCAGGATTTATATTATCAACCGTAACGCAGCTACTAAATTGAACCTTGACCGGCCTACCGAACGAAACAAGCTTTGGGATTGACGGCCTGGAAACTTAGCACATCCCTGGTTGATGTGCGGACCGGATCCCAAAAGTCAACACCAAAACGACTTGGGAGGCAGACCCTAAGCCCCTCAACCCTAAATCCCAACCAGGACCCCCCCAAGCACCCTTTCATAGAGCCCTTACGGCACTTAACAGCGCGTATTTCAGGTAGGAGCACCACATCTTTTGTCCCGCAGACATCCATTTTCTAGCCCTTCGAAGACCTCACCTAGACCCTAACTCTTGTTTCACAGTGGCTGTTGTCAGGCTAGTGGTATAACAAAAAATGGAATAACGGCGAAAAGAGTAGTTCTGATAGCAAGACAATAATAACAATAACAGTAATACTAGTTCTCATAATCATAACAATAACAGTAACCCGAATAGTAGCGATAATAACAGTTGTGTTGGGTTTCTGGCCCAAAGGTCCTATGTACTGTTATGAGGGATACTTCCCCAAATCATAGTAATAATCCGCAATATAGAAACCCTACATTCTACTGTAATGGTGCTTTGGACCCTTTGGGTGCTTGTATGCTCAGGGCTTCGGACGTATAAACCTTAATCTCTGAAGGCCCGAACTGAGATTCGAATCGGATCTGAAGCCGTCTACCCAGAGGCCCCAAAGTAGTTCCTTTTTGGGATTACCTGATAGGGTTCTAGATATGAACCCCCAAAAGGAACTACCTTGGGGCCTTAGGGTATTCTCGCCGTGAAGCACCCAAGAGTCTGCTTAAGTGAGTGCGTGCTTCAGGTTTGGACAAGTAATACACCTTCCGTGAATGTGCAGAAGGCTTTCAAGATATATCGACATTGGTACAATAAACGTCTATGTAGTGAACCCCAGAAAGTTGGAACATGGACTTAGGACGATTAGTGCTGGGATTCCGCTACTTTACCTTAAGGGAATGAGGATAATAATGTTCCACCATATTTCTGGCTTCTACTGCGCATCGGGAGGACAAAATAGTTCTGACCTTTCTTGTAATAACAGGTCTTGCGTTTTACCGCTGCTCGACGAAACAAGGGTTAGGTGAACCTGTAAGGAGAGAGAGCGAGAGAGAGAGAGAGAGAGAGAGAGAGAGAGAGTGTGAGAGAGAGAGAGCGAAGTACTCGATAGATGAATACATTAAGTCATTAAGTCACATGGACTGAGAACTTTGTTGGAATTCACACCTCGAGGTCAACGGGTTCATGGTCTAGAGCTGTGGGCTTGTGGCCTGAACTGTCCGGAAACGGGGGCCTGAGGCTAAAGGTAGCATTTCCAGGCTTATGGTTTACAGTTTGGACTAGGGGTTGGTGGAATGGGGGCTACATGGGCCAAGGCGCAAGTAGTGAATCTGCACTCCTTCCAATGATTTCGCAGGAATGTCCTGCAGACAAGGAACCCTCAACGTAGGAAAATCACCGGTACCTCAACAGCTGCAACAAGGGACTACTACAGCCTAACGACGAAGCATGTGTAGGCATGTTCAGGTTAGCAACGGAGATTAAACCAACGCCTGAACCCCTGAAGTTACTACATTTATGTAAACGTGGTCTTCGCAGAATAAACGCAAGCCTGCGAACCCGGGTTAACAATCAACCCTGAACGCTAAACCCTAAAATCACCTTCAAGCCCTCAAGCCTTGCAGCCACAAACCCTTCCAACCCTGGACGTAAAAACCAACAAACATCGAAAGCAGCAAACCAAAGCCCCCAGCCTCCAAGACCGGAGCCCGACATCCTAAGCCTCAAACTAGCACGTTCAGGGTTTAGGGTTTAGGCTTCTCTTAAAAGCCTCGGAACTGAACTGTCACCAAAATATGTCTGTGTGTGTACCAACCATGTTGAGCTCGACACAAGTGGGGAATGGGATATTATCCCCATTGATTCGCACCGCCAGGTCTATAGGATCCACTTCGACACTTAATTAATGGAATCTCGACCGCCTCCCACAGCGCGATGAAGTTGATGGCGCAGAGATGGGGAAACAAAAGTGGCGATCCCATGAACTGCCCGTTTGTCATCGTAAATGGGTCGACTACGACGCGCGGGCCCATCGCCGAATGGACTATCGACGCGCCATGTCGTCATAGCTGGCATTTGCTGTCGTCCGGATGGACTTGAGATAACCGGGAATGGACATCAAGCTGATGTCCCGACTTAGGCCGTCCGTCGCTGCAGAGTAGTCTGGCGGCGGAGAAGCGAAGCGAAGAAGCCGCGGAGCCACGATGGGCCCGGCCGCGGACGCGGGCCTCTGTGCCTGCCGCGTGCTTCGGCGGCTTCTCAAACAGAATCACTTCCCCATGACTATAAAATCGACCCCTATAAAAACCCCCACGCCCCCGCCCCAAATACAACAACAACACCCCGGGACAACGAAAGTTATAATAAGGGGGACTGTTTGCCTAACAGACTCGGCAGGGACTCACCAGGGAGTAATCTAAAAAGAAAGAGTGCACCGTTCAGGGAATAAGGGGATTTCGGTTCTGCAGCCTAGACCCGCCTAAAACCCTAAACCCAAAGCCGAGAACCTAAAGATTCAACTCTATAACCTAAGACCCTAACCCCGAAACCAAAAAGGCCAAAACTGCAAAAGCCTTTAAAGTCTTGGGGGAACTTTCGGGAATGCTAGGCGGAAAGTATTTATCCAGCTGTTGTTGCTGCTTTAGCTGCTGTTGTTGTGGTGAATTACTATTGTCTCCAGCACCACAAGACCCAGGAACCCAAGATAGAAGCCCAAATAAATGCCAATTTTGGCCGTCCTATCATAAGCATAGTAGTTCCCCTTGACCATTCAGCGTAGAAGCCCAAACCCTGAACCCCGACACCTGAAGACGCAGGGGCCAGAACAAGTAGAATTGGGTGTTACGGCAGTACGCTACAGTGTACCCCTCGGCATCTAAGGACTCATATATTAAGGCTTTTGGGCCCAACGACCATACCATATAAAGCTTTTGGGCTATTTTGATGCCCAGGGTACTAGTAGTCGTGTTGAGGATCCCTGAGGATTTTATGCATAAACCCTCAAACCTATGGAGTCCTAAACCCGAACCCTAAACAGCCCTAAAGCCTAAACCCCGGACCCGAAACCCTCCAGTCAATGCTCCAGGTCCGCATAGGCAGTATGGGGGGTGAGTGCTTAGGATTTGAAGTGAAGGGCAGAGAGGCACTGCTGATGATATAAATCCTGCATTACCCATAATAAGGAATATACCATCATTCCCATAGTCTAGGGTCCTTAAGGTAATGCAGGATTTATATCATCCACCGCAGCACGTAGGGTACGGATTTAAGGCGCTGAAGCTCGAAGCTTATGGGTTGAGTGTTTCCAGGACTCCCTGGACCCTGAGGAACCTACCTTTTTTAGGGTTCCCCAATATGATTTCTTTATATAAGTTCTGAAAAAGGTAGGTTATTTGGGGTTAAGGTCAGCATTTAGGAATACGTTTCCGCGTTTATGCTTGCTTCTAGTGCAGAAGATGATCGGACTACGGCCAAACGGCATCTAAACAACACTTTAGCAACCCAAAGGGTCCTGTGTACCGTACCGATATAGCAGAATATCGGGTTCCCATATTAGGAATTGCTGTTTTGACTTAGGGAAGCAACCCCCATAACAGTACATAGGACCCTTTGGGCAACGCTGGCCCTGCGGGGCCTCAGTGCACCCGCACAGAAGTGGGGTTTAGGGTGTTGGGGCTTGAGGTTTAGGGTGTTTGGGTTTAGGGGTTCCGGGTTCAGGATGTAGAGCTGCAGTAGAATGAAGTGCTTCTACCGCCTCCTTCACGTGGCGCTTGTTCGCAACCGGGAGGAGCACATGCTTCACGCCCCCTCGGATGGCAGCCAGGACCTTCAGTCGTTTCTGGGGTTTAGCGTCGAATGGGTTTGGATATGGGTGGTTGTCAAAATTAGGGTCCCTTTTTGGGTACCTTGAATGGTAGGTGCCGTACTCTAGTAAGGACCCAAAAGGGACCATAATTTTGAACCACCCATATGTTTGGGCGTCAGGGGCTTCAGGTTCTCGGAGTTCTAGGATCTAGAATCGGGGCACGATTGGGAGACTTGGCATTTCAAGATCTTCTGCCCGGTTCGGATGCCGAAGCACCCAGAGTGGCACAGAATCCCGGAGAGCGATTTCCACGCGATGTTCGGACGTTAACCAGTACAGTAGGGCTTCTGGGCTATCCCACCACATCTGCAGACGGAGTATGAAAAGCGGCAAGGGGAGAGATAAAATGCACTAACTGTTGACCTAAAACTTATCCTACGAGTCCATGTACCCAAATAGTAAGATATACTCTGGCCCCAAAGTACATATAGAAATATATAGGGGCTACGGTAAGGCCAAAGCATATATTGTTCGGGTACCAAGGACACGTAGGGGTAGTCACTTAGTCCCAGAGCACTAAACCTCAAGCAGGCTCCCCTACGAAAATGCTCCGGAATTATGTTCCTGCCGTGCTGGTACCCAGACCTTCCAATATCACCGCATTCAAAGAATATACTTTACATTACTATAATAGGATCCCAAATATGGAAGGTCCGGGTAGAGACCTAACTCTGTATTTGTTGTACTACCTCTCTCTTTCCATGTCTCTCCATCTCCTCTGATTATATACAGGTATTAGATCTGCAAATACTGCATATCTGTAAACTCGAAGCGGCCTAAGCCTCTACCAAAAACCTCAAAATGCCCTAAACCCACCGACCACCAAACTGTAACATCCGAATCCACCGTGAGATCTCACCTTAAACTCATAAACCCTCCTAAAACCCTAAACCCTAAACCCTTAACCGTTTGGGTGTTTGTGGAACTGCAAGGCGAAATGATGAGCCTTGTCCCGGATGCCTCCGACTGGAAGGACGTGACCTGCCGATCCAGCACTGTTTCTGGCATGGGGGCCTTAATTACCAGAATAGGGTTTTGGGGGCCCACTGTACTATCATCATAATAAGGAACCCCCAAAATAGTACGGGCAATTATACAGGCACCTGTATTATGTGTTTTTGGGTGGAGGGTATGGTTTAGGCATTCGGGAACACGGATTTAGGACTTCGGGGGCAGGGTTTGAAGGGGAGGTTTCGGTAGTAGGGTTCAGAATATTTTGGGGTCGGGCTGGACTTGATAGGTATAAACCCAGAGGCCCCAAAGTAGTTCCGTTTGGGGATTGCCTTATAGGATTCTATATACGAACCTCAAAAAGGAACTACTTTGGGGCCTTTGGGTATAGGGCTTAGGGAAACCAGCAAGACACGACTTTCCGCACTGATCACCCACAAAGATGCTGAACCATACCGGCTCAAAAGTGCCCGTAAATCCTACATCCTAAGCGTCTACGTAACCCCATAGACAGATGAACTTCACCACAAGATCCACTGACGTTTTTGGTTCCTGCTTTTGGACTTTAAACTTTTGGATTTGCCGGTTAGGACAAATGATTTAAGCTTTGTGGTTGAGGCGGATCCTGAAAAGTTTCTCGCAGGATTCATGGTACTGTAGCTACAGTTTGCGCTCAAGCCAACACCCCTCAAAACTCAAACCTGACCCCTAAACCTGGCCCTAAGCTCTTACCGCAACCCTTTTCTTTGCAATGCTGTTTGTTTAGCCCCCATATGTCGCGAAACGAGAACTTTGCAACTCAACGCCTGCAACCCCACTTGGCACAACTATCCCTGGAAGCCTAAGATGCTACCCAGATAGTGGGTTACTCTCCTGTGAACCTTGTTATCTGTCTATAGCGGTGCTATAGCGCCCGGGCAACCGGGCTTCCAGGGTATTTGACATGTCACCCCAACCGGCTACGCACCCACTTAGATCTGAAATACAACTGGAGTTTTTCCTTGGAGGTGCAAAGTTTGAAGTTTGGGGTTTGCAAGCTTTAGTGTGGGGGTTCCGGGAAAGCCGTGAAGCCCAAAGCCACTCCTCTCACGACAATCAAGGTTGAAAACCTCCGCATCCCAAAAATCCCAAAGCGAAACCCTAAACGCCGAATCCCTAAAACCCGAAACCCAAACCGGAATTGCTGATTCCCGGCCTTGACCCCTGAAATTCTGAATCCTGAAGCCGAATACCCCGCCTAATCGGTCTGAACCCCCAGAACCTACAGTAAACCTCATAAAGTTGGAAACCGGATTAAGGCCAAATAGTGCTGGGATTCCCTATACATTACTCTTAATTCTTAATGAATGAGGCTATTGGGTTTCCAACTTTTGGGCTTCTACTGTACTTCCGCATCCTAAGTCCCAACCCAACGGCCGAGCCTCGGACCGTATAGATAGAGATGACGATATGGGAGTTTCCGAAAATTAGGGGTACCTCTCATTTTGGCGTCCTTATAATGAGGACATGAGGGTGCTATATTAGAGTCCCCTATTTTCGGAAACTCCCATATAGACGGGAAGCTTTCAGCTGGTTCGTTGTTTCCATAGGGTTCACGTGCCTACGGTCAGCACTGACAAGACTTGCAATACACAGCGTGCGGTCTCTTTCGGCTTGCGACAGACGAACAAGCATGCCTCTGTTGGGATGCACAAAGTCTGTATAAGTTGGGAAGAGGGATCATTCATGGACCTCCCATTGTTGCCACACCTTCCCAGTTCCTGCATCAGCAAGCCCCCAACGAATTAGCCGGCCGACCTCTCCAATTTGTTGCAAACTATCCATGGCATTCCAAGATGCCAGGAGGCCAGACTTCGGGTCAAAGATGAGCGATCGGAGCTCCGTGTTGAACTGTTCGATGTTCTTGCTCTCCGCAATCTTTTCGAGTATGAACTTCTTGTCCGTTTCCATGGTTGCACGCATGGTCCGGACGTCCAAATTCTCTAAAGTGTGTGACCGTTGCACGATGGTCGATTTGGATGGAAGTTTGAGCGCCTGGTTCATTTGCAGACGCTTCGCTTCTGCGATTTCCGCAACACACCAAGCACGATTAAACAAATCAAGAGTTTGGTCTACCGCTATTACTTGCCTGCAGCTTCCTGTTGCTGCAAGGTGATACATCATGTCATCGAATTTGTTAATCTCGGACACAGTACTTTTGCAATCTGGATCGGAGATGTTCACTCTGCTGCAATTACAAACCGGATGCAGCTCGTGTGAAAAAGGATCGCGGTCGTATGGATTATTGTGGCATATGCTGCTGTGCTGGTTCACAGCGAACGCGCAAATCCAATACACGTCATCCAAGCAGCCGCTCTGACTCAGGATCTCACGAAGGATGTCAGAGTCTTCCTCCAACAGGTTCGTTGTCAAGTTGAAGCTGCTTTCTTCCAGAGCATCGGCGATGACGGCCGCAAGCAAGTCCTTGAAGCAGCAAGTGCCGTTTGAACCGTTCCTAAAACCCTGTGGTCTGCTTTGGAGTCTGCACCCACACACCGACACCGGCCCCTAAACATGCACGACCCCAGCACTGTAGTCTACACAAATTCTCTGCTTGAGACTCCGAAGCCCACACCGAGACCTGTGCCCAAGAAGCGCCGCCCAAGAAAACCAAAATCACACAACAAAACGTACGTCCTTGAAGCAATTACCCCAGTTGTGGGTCACCATGATGTCAGCTCTGCGAGCACCATCCCTGTTCAAGGTTGAAGCAGCATATGCGCATTCTTCTGCGCTAGTAAGAGGAATTATCGCCCGGCGGACCACATCTCTGGTCTTGTGTGCCTTGGGCACATAGCTCCAATCTTGAATGGAGAGCAGGTCTTCCTGATGGAAGCGCAAAAGGCTGCGCAAAGTCATGCCACGCAACGAGAGTTCTTCAACTTTTGCTTTCCAAGCCGGACTCCATGCCGTGTCATCTTGTGCTCTAGGCTTCGCCTGGCATACTCGGCAAGACATCCGTCGACTGGCTTGGTCAGGTCGGCTGGGTTGGTTGTCTTTCCCAGACAACCTGTGGCTGCCCGACAGCAGCACTGCAGCCACCGCGTTCCCTAAAGAATCGAGCGCCTGAACCACAACTGCCAACCAATTCACCCAAGCATGCTCCTCTGACAACATGGGAGCAACTAGAGTGGACACAACCGCGGCTGGAACTACACAAATCGTGAGCACGAGGCTGACAGACACACCCGTCACTTGTAGAAAGGCAAAGCTTCGGGCACGTGATAAAGTCAGTCTCGCCGGAGCTGGTGCGATGTCAGACTCTGCAAGGGGTAACACCCTCCGCAGCATCAGCAAACATTGGATGAGGGAGCAAATCACGACTGCACTAGCCGATATGTTGCACAACCAGGTCAACAGCGCTGCTGCCATGGCTGTCAGTCCTCCTGAGTAGTAGTCTCCGCGATTCATCGCATGGTATTGTCGAGAAAAGACACCAAGCGAAACTACAATCACCGCGACACCCAACGCTTGCACCCAAATGAGGAAGCGAAAGGAGTGGCTGCAGTATTTCTGCTTTGAGGTTCTTTCTAGCATGTCAAGACGCCGAGCCAAGAGCATCTGCATCCAGAACAAACCAATCAAATAGAGCACCGCCCGGCAGCACTGAATCACTGTGTGGAAAAAACCCTTCCCATACCGGCTGCCAGGAAGTATGCCGTATTTGCAGCCGAAATATTCATCGGAAAATTCACCAGCCTGGAACATGAGGCAAGTCAACGATCCCAACAAAGACTGAAACCAGTTAGTGAGTGCATAGCCACATGCCCACTTGGCGTGGGTTGAAGCTTGTGCCCGTTTACTAAGAAACGCGGCCGCACAACCAGCGCCAACGCTCGCAAGCATCAGCCCCAAGAACGAAATAATCTCTGAAAGAGGGCAAACGGAAACCGAAAAGCTGGCCTTTGTGACTCTCCACCTTTCCTCGCCTCCATCATCATAGACTTTGGCCCATTCGTAGTCTGTGAAGAGGAGATCTCTGGGTAAAAGCAAAGCTGTAGCTGTAGCATTCACGACGCAAATCGTAAAGTATGATCCAGGCCGCCATTGCTGCCATGTTTCCTGGATACAAACACGTCGACTGGATGAGGCCGAAATCTCTGAGGTCTTCTCAGAGCCGTCTGGATCTTCATGCGCCATGCCTGTAGAAGCCGAGACACTGCAAACAAAAGCCGCCTCATCATTGCGCACAGCGAACAGACTTGAAAGGGAACCCTGGAAGGAGGCAGCCTCGAAGTGTGACCTCACCGGTCACGGCCGTGTCGCTGCGGACCGGCCTGAAGCAGCTCAAAAACAAAAACAAGCCCGGGGTACTAAGAGGGGTACTATAAGGGGTAGATGGGGGTGTAGGTTGGCAGGAGTTTGGGAGTTGTCTAAACCAGGGGACAATCTTGTAGAACCCGAGGTGACGAGATCTTTTTGAAGTTTTTCAGGATTCCTAGGCAAGGCACACCTGAGCGTAAGAACCCGTCTTCGTGTAACTACACTGCCAGAAGCATGGGTTGAAAGGCTTGTCAGGTTTGTGAGGTCTTGCAGCAAGCCCCCCCCCCCCCCGCCCCCCCTCAAACCCCAAACAAGAAAGGGTCCATTCTTTCAACCCTAAACCCTAAACCCTAAACCCTAAACCCTAAACCCTAAACCGATGCTTGGTGATGGGTTTCGCTATAGTTTGATGGATTTTCGCGCAAGACCAGAGCAGCTGCCGAAGAGGCTTTGAGGTCTCAGGAGGTACTTCAGACATCAGCATACCCTAAGGCCCCAAAGTAGTTCCTTTTTGGGGTTCATATATAGAATCCTATTAATTATAAGGTAGTCCCCAAAAAGGAACTACTTTGGGGCCTCTGGGTAGCTACTTATAAGCTTGTAAGGCAGTTGGACTGCACCATGGCTTTCTAAAGACGGCAACCTGCCTATGGTCTCCATTGTAGTTCATTGTTAATAACCAAAATCTCTAATATAGGACCCTAACCCTAAAACTGGTGAACCAAAAAACGAACTACAATGGATACTCTATGTACTAGATGGGGCCTTCAAGAAGGGTTCAGTACCAGAGCTAGGGGCCGAGGATATAAGGTTTACAGGGTTTCGGGTCTCGGGCTTACCCAAAGGCCCCCGGGAGGATCCAAAAAGTAGATCCCTTAATGGGGGTTCCTATAAAGTACCCTTAGTAGTATAGGGCCTCAAATTATATAGGGGATCAACTTTCTAGATCCTTCCCCAAAGGCCCCAAGGTAGTTCCTTTTTGGGGTTCATATTTAGAATCCTATAAGGTAATCCTAAAAAGGAACTACTTTGGGGCCTATGGGCAGGTTGAGGGTTTGAGATCTTCTAGTTGCGATCGGTGCAGCCGGGCGAGGAGCGGAAGCCAAGCCGACTGAATGTCTGAAGGTCGGAAACTGCTCTCAAAGGGGAACACGAGGGACCCTTAAGGGGGACCCCCACCCTATAAGGGGCTA
Organism: Symbiodinium sp. CCMP2592; assembly: GCA_905221615.1. Classification (NCBI taxonomy): domain Eukaryota; class Dinophyceae; order Suessiales; family Symbiodiniaceae; genus Symbiodinium; species Symbiodinium sp. CCMP2592. The sequence goes on along the minus strand of CAJNDT010006069.1, from coordinate 1,339,129 downwards.
TCTAATGGTTATAACAGCTATATTAAGGGTATATACCTAGGGGTTCCTATTAAGGTTCCCTCCTGTTCCCCTTTGATACTCGACAGATGCAAACTCCAAAGTTAACCCTAAACCCCAAACACAACCTAACCCTCAATCCGCAACCACAAACCCTAAATCCTATAGTTTAAAGCAAACATGATTTGATCCTCAACCCATGGCCCTAAAAACCCCTAACTGTAAACCCTAACCTGATAAAGGAACCTTCGTGTGCGCTGTCGGGTTCTTGCATTCAACTGTTCAACCACGCACCTCTTTAGAGGGTCCTCTCCAATGGGGTTTTGGGGGTGCAGTACAGTAAAGTCATGTTAAGGGATCCCGAGGGACAATACTGCCAGCTCCCCAGACCCCCGGGAGGATCCAAAAAGTAGATCCCATAATGGGGGCTTCCTATAAAGTACCCTTAGTGCCTTAGTAGTATAGGGCCCCAAATTAGGGGATCTACTTTCTAGATCTTCCCGGGGGTCTGGGTCTTCATTCCCATAGATTTCGTGGTGCAGTTCAAGACCCTCCCACCCACGGCCCCAAACCCCAACTCCGGGCAACAAGCACCAGAGAACGTGTGGCGCCTGTTGAGCACAAGGGATGCCAAGGCCAAAAGCACTGCAACTCCGGCAGAAGGACCATCCTTCAGTAGGGGGCACCCTCGAAACAAAACCCGATGAGATCTTATTGCCAGCTATGAAAACCGTGCATCAAGGGTGACTTACTGCTGAGGGCTGCCAGGGCACTTGGAGGTTCATGGGTAGATATAAGTAGGGTTATAAGTAGGGTAATTATACTTATAACCCATATTAGGGGACGTATAACCCCATTTATAACTACCCCTGAACCCTAAACCCTATACCCTGATAGAATCCCTATAGATCCCTTTAAAGAGACCCTTAAAGGAACCCTTATAACTACCCCTGAACCTCCAAGTATATGTCGGGCTTCGAAGGTCCAGGACTCATAGAAGCGGAGGCCTACGATTCAGAGACGGCTTCGGGTTCAGGGATCTAAACCCTAAACCCTTAAACCCTAAACCGTCGGTTTTTGGGGGTTTTGGGTTTGGGGCCTGAAGGCTTTAGGGCTTTAGGGGTTCATGGCTGAGGATCTTGGGGGTTGTTGGCAGGGAGCATGTAGGGCTCAGGGCTGAATCTAACAGGATGCGAAGTTCTGAAGCTTCGGGCTACAGTAGAAATAGGTTTAGGGTTTAGGGTTTAGGGTTTAGGGGTTTAGGGGTTTAGGGGTTTAGGGGTTTAGGGTTTAGGGGTTTAGGGGTTTAGGGTTTAGGGTTTAGAGCTTCTACACTAGAAGCCCAAAAGTTGGAAACCCAATAGCCTCGATCCTGAACAGCAATTTGAAGGGAATCCCAGCACTAGTTGGCCTTAATTATATAATCCGGTTTCCAACTTTATGTGGTTTACTGTAGGACATGCTAGAAAAAATAGGAGCTTCGGATGTTGGGGTTCCCCCCAGCCTGCAGCTTGATGAACTCGAGACCCGCACCCAGAACACAACAAAACGATATTTTGTATATTATATATATTGTTATATATTGTTTATTCTTTAGTCTTTATTCTATATTATATCTTCCGACAACTCATTCGGCCAGAAGCTCAAAACCCCAAAACCCCAAAGCAAAGGAGGAAACACACGAGTTCAATAAGGCCAGCAATGTCTGCAACTAAGTGATGGCCCATGAAGGACCCTTAGGTTGCAAGCTAAGAGAACCTTATATGGGATCAACCATGTACGTAAAACACAGCTGGGTAGCGGAATAATACTTCATCGAGCTTTGTGATCTCTTCTCGTTTCTATTCGTTGGCTCTGAAGCTTAAACCTCTACAAAACGTTTCCCAGCCTAAACAGCCTCAAGTCAAGTGCTGTATGTCAAAAGCACTCGAAAGATCTCGAAAGTATGAAGCTCCAAAACGTCTAGAATCGTCCCGAACCCTTATACTTACATCCGAGAGCGCCGCACCCTGAACCCTGGCACCGTCAAGCCAACACACCGAACCTCGATCCTAAACCCTAAGCCCTAAACCCTATAAACCCTAAACCCCTAAACCCGAAGGCCTAATGCCTGTGCGTCTACACATGTCAGCAAAAGGTCCTTTGGGATGCCCCCTGCAGGGAAGTGCACGTGGATGTCCTCCCCCTTGAAGGGATCCCTGCGTGGGTTGAGGGTGCATTAGGCTTCGGGCCACTTGGGCATGTGTTAGAATCATGATGATGGTTATTGCTGCTATTTACCATCACGTATATTACAGTAGTTATATCTTTGTTCTCATTGTCATAATTTCATAGAACTAAAAAGTCTTTGGTGTCGGAGACAGCGCTGCAGAATAGGCTTTAGTGCTGGTCTGAGGAGGAAAACGGAGCATGGCTGCGGCGCATGGAGTTTACTCGGAGTTTAGGCAGTGCTCCGCAGACAGCCACATGCACATGCTTGCCCGCACAAGGGCTCTAAACCCCAAGCCCTACCCAGACCCCCCAACTACCCTTTAGTGTAGCCCGTACTATACCTCTTCGTGAAGAATCTACGAGGGTCCCGGTAAACCCCTGAACATGGATTGCTACCAGAAGTATAGCTACAGTCCGATCTGCTCCTGCAGCTGCAGAGCCGGCTGTCCCAAAGAGATATGCAACACAGACACACACACACACACACACATACACACCACCTATCAAACAGGCTCCGATATCTTATGAAAAGGGCGAGGCGCCGGGACATCTTCATGGAGGCAAGTCGAACAAGGCATGCTTAAATTGCGGCACGTTTGAGAGCCCTTAACTAAACCTAAACCCCTACTACAGGGGCTTTTAATGGTTAGAATAGGGTTTTGAGGGCCCCTTATACTATAGTTATGATAAGGAACCCCCAAAATAGTATAGGTAACTATTTAGGCCCCTATACTGCGCCCTCTCATTTTGCCATCGCAGTCGACTGCACAAACCGACCTGAGATCGGTGTGTGCCAAGCTTCAATGCTTGGGCTGCGGATTAAAACATGGGTGGCTCTAGCTTTGGGTCTGATAAACCTTGGTACGTACTCCTTGTCCTTCTTAAGCAGCCTCAATAATGATAACACTCACAGTAGCTGCAACAATAACAGTAACAAAAAATCCTAATTCCTAATACTAGCATTTCGTCCTCTCATGCGCTGCCGCACGCTGTGCACATTCCGGGAGGTAGCAGGGCTTAGAACGGTCTAAATAGACCTTACAGGAAGCTTCTATACTGAACTTAGAACCCAAGCAAAAATTAAAATTTTAGCTGTTTCTTAGGGATCATAATAACCAAAAACTAAAAATTGTTTCTAAGTACCCCTAGGGAAGGATCGAGTCGACAAACACGGAGCGGGTTTGGCGGCAACAATTCCTCTAAAGGTCCAATGGTTGATGATATAAATCCTGCACTAGCCACAATAGGGAATATACCATAATTCCCATAGTTTAGGGTCCTTAAGGTAATGCAGGATTTATATCATCAGCCGAAGTACCGAATAGTCATGCACTCTCCCAAAGAGTAACCTACATATCTACTACGGGCATCCGTAACCAGATTACCTTATTACTGGGTCCTTTGGATCCGTAGGGTAAGGGTGTAGCCTTTGGGGGGTTGGAATTTCAGGCTGAAGCCGGCTGATGAGGCCTCGGGGTTGATGTCTGGCCATACCGGAGGTCCGTGTAGCCAAATAGTATACACTTTCGGCTTGAAGTCGTCCCCATATAGGTACGTTAGGGTCAAGGCACATACGATTTCGGCACATGAGCCCTGAAGCCCCAAACCCCTACAGAATACGGTTGATGATATAAATTTTGTACTATCCATGTTAAGGAATATACCGTAATTCCCATAGTTTAGGGCCCTTAAGGTAATGCAAGGTTTATATCATCAACCGTATGGAACCCTCATGGTACCCTTGAGGGACTACGAGAATTCAGATCACAAGGTTTTGCCCCTGTGGGCTTCAAGCCAAGGCTTGAGTACGAGTGCAGTTACCCAATTAGCAACCTTAGTTAGTAAGTCCCATGATCCTTTAAGTAGTTCAGGGCGTTGCATGCCGGGCAGGAGGGAGGGTTCTTAAGCCTAACTATTTTGGGAGGGGTGTTGGTTCAGGGCGCATGGTAGGTGCCATTGAGGCATACTTGGGTCCTTGCGAAGTCGCAGAGGCAATTGAGCACATCTTTGGTGCGATCAAGGACATGGCGATGTAATCTACAAGCCACAGTCAGGGAGATTTTGCCGTACCCTAAACTCTAAATTCGAGGAAAGAGACCATGGTTTCAGGTTTAGGGAGTGGGTTTTGGAAAGTTGTCTGTCTTGGTATGTCTTCACATCGCTGTGACTGAAACCACGAAGCCAGCAGTGATCAACTTGAGCATACGTAGGCGCAGGGTTTCGCAGTGCTTCCTAAACCTTAACATGACCTCTGCATTCTGGGCTCGAAAGGGGGCTTGGCTGGTGGCTGAAGGGGGGGTGGTATCGAAGAGCACCACACCGCCAACAGAAAATATCTACCTTAAGGACGACGTGAACCCTAAAAGTGTTTAAGGTTCATATACCGTTACAGGGATTCATAGTATATGGGCATAGGTCCCCTACTTTTACAGGTCATTTGGTCCTTCAGGTACCAATACCGTACCGCATACAATCGTTAACAACCTCCAAGCGATCGAACCGAGGGATTGCAGTTATAACCATGCTCAAACCCTTTACTATGGGGGCCTTAATAATTAGAATAGGGTTTTGGGGCCCATGATACTATAGTTATAATAAGGAACCCACAAAATAGTACAGGTATCTATTAAAGCCCCCATATTATTACAACCATGCTCAAACCCCTTAGGCCCTAAACCCTGAACACCTAAACCCTACCTATAGTCTCCATTGTCGTTCCTTTTTTTGGTTGACCAGTTTTATGGTTAGGATCCAAAAATAGAGATTTTGGTTAACCAGAAAAAGGAACTACAATGGAGACTGTAGGTAAAGCAGAAACTTGTGCACTTGGGCTCTTCCCTGACATGTGACGAGGCTCGGATGCCAGGCATTAACTGCGCCAAATGCATATGGACTTTCCAAATGCTCCATGCGGCTCATCTCAGCTCATCCTCCATAAAAGGCCCGCGATGAGAGCAAGACCACTTCACCAGAAAAGATCCAGTTACACAGAAAACCTACACTCTAAACCGTTCGAAACCATAGTCAGGGGAAGAGGGGGGTATGAACCAGGAAGTTTACCTGGCCCCTCGGGTCTATGAACTTGAACACCATAGAATCTGGCGCCCATTTCAAAGTACGCACTGTCTGGGCATGTGCGCCATGAAGGCTATGCAGCGAGACTTAAGGTAATTATATGGGATAGATAGATGGATAGATATAGACAGGATCCTTGGGCCTTATATGATCATTGGAACAGGGTTTGGGGTGTCTGGCTGCTATCCAGCTATACACAAAACCAGAGACCATTTGCCGGCCAAGCACCCTGATCCGTAAGCTAATCTCAAGATAAGGGCAGCGACGAAGGATACACAGCAAATGCGTACGTCCATCACACAAACATACAGACAGAGACAGCCAATTCACTACAGGTGTGAACATACACATACGACTCAGAATATCTGTAGGTACAGTGTAAGATTTCAAGTGTACACATCTGCATATCGATGCACATTCGATGGGAAAGTCCCAGCGGCGCTCCGTCGTGCTACCTGAAAAGTTTTCAGAAACGAACGCGAGGACTCCTCAGCTAAAAGTCTCGAGACATTTGACCCACAGTCCTGAAACAACGTCAAAACTCTATTATTTTTCAAGCATTCGAGGCTTCATGGGTTTAAGGTTCTGGGGTTTAGGGTTTCATGGTTCGGGATTCAGGGGTCGCTGCAGATACACAAGAACATCCGGGTTCCTTTCCAGGAATTGAATTAAGCCACCAAGCTCGCATAACAAGGAAACCATACTACTTACTGTAAACCCTCATACTACGCGTGGACTACGGCGGGGCAGCGGCGTCACCACTGGCCCGGCCCGCCGAGGCCTTGGAAACACTTTTCGGATTTAGTGTTTCGAAAAGGCTTCCGGGGCTTTAGAAGTATTTTGTAGTGCTGCGGGTTTAGGGCCCTGGGGTTTTGGAGATTGCGGCTTGCTTATGGTTTATTAGGGGTGTCAGGGGGGAGGGCCTAATCAAAGCTTGGGATTCGATTCTGGGTTAAGAGACAGGCTTTCGGCCGCAATTGCTAACACGACTACCCCTCTCCCAGAGACTCCAATATCCGTTAATTTAGGAATACTCCTGAACTCATATTAGGCTTCCTACTATAAATTGTGGTATATTGCCTATAACTCAGGTATACTGGAGTCTCTGGGCTTGCTCTTGTTCAGGCTGAACACAAAAACCTTTGCCCTGCAATTCATAATACTAAACCCCACACCCTAGATCTTGTAAAATCAAACCTTACAGTAAAAGCCCAAAAGTTGGAAACCCCAGCACTATTTGGCCTTAATCCGGTTTCCAACTTTTTGGGGTTTACTGTATATCAAAACCTAATAACCCCAAACCTACAACACGAGACACCAAACCCTAGCGTAAGGGAACTTCGCATGAAAGTGCGTGGGGGAGGCCTGGGTTTACGCCGGTTTGCGCAGGGTTTAGGTGGGATTTATGTATTGGATCTACACAGAGGCCCCAAAGTAGTTCCTTTTGGGGATTACCTTATAGGGTTCTATATATGAACCCAAAAAAAGGAACTACTTTGGGGCCTTGGGGTAGGAAGGATTCCGATCGGCTTCCTAGCTCAAATTGGAGGGTTAAGTGTAGGTCTTGTGTTTAGGGTTTAAGGGCTTAGGGCCGGCACCTCAGTCCGTGCTGAAAAAAGGGCTTAGGGTATCAGGCTCGCGGAAAGCCGGTAGCCTTATTGCAGTGGGCACTAAGCCCGAAACCCTAATCCATCAACCCTACACTCCTAGACTCTCAAAGATCCGCGTCGCCACCATCCCTCACCTCTGCAAACCTCCACGACGATTTGATGTCTGCTATCAAGATCATGCAAAGCCGTCTGACTGAACACAGCAGGACACACAAAGGAAGTGCGGGCAGGGGCGAGGTATACAAACGACAGTTCGCCGAAGTGTCTCTTTTCGATTGGCGCACGCTGTGTCCTCGAAAAGGTCCTTTAGCATTGCGAGGCCCTTTCTCTAGTGATGCAAGCACTAAGAATAGTGATGCGCCGATGAACCAAATCTTTTTGTTGCTAGAGTATAACTAGTGAGTATAAGGTTCGATTTTGCTTAGTTTTTTAGAGTGCATAACGGGTGTAATGTTAGGGTTCTCAGGGAAAGAACGGCTGGAGCATCAGGCTTCAGCAGCTTGGGGCACAGTCGATAAGACCAGGCTCCTCTAAAGTGTTGCGCGATGCTTCTCGCATCTGAGCCCCTGACAAACTTTTGGGTTTGCAATAGTTTAGGGGTTTGGGGTTAGGGTTTAGAGTTTTGCGATTGAGTGCTTTAGGGTTTGTGGCTTGAGGGCTTTAGGGCTCTATGGTTTGGGAGTATGGAAAACTTCAAGGATCCGGGACTTACCTATAGTCTCCATTGTAGTTCCTTGTTTTGGTTAACCAGTTTTATGGTTAGGAACCTATAATAGAGATTTTGGTTAACCAAAAACAGGAACTACAATGGAGACTATAGGTAAGGTTATGATTGGGTAACTATATACATATAACTACTTAAAATGCTATGAAGGTACCGATCACCATACTTACCAGTCCCATGATCCTCCAAGTAGACCCTAAACCCCAAGCCCTGATAGCACCCCTATAGATCCCTTAAAGGGGCCCTTTAGCCTCAAGTTTAGGGACATACTTCTTCCTTCTGGGACTTCGGCTCTGTGTCTTCGGACTCATGTTATCTTAAGGGTCCATGACCCAGACCCCCGGGAGGATCCAACAAGTAGATCCCTTATGTAAGGGGGTTCCTATAAAGTACCCTTCAGTAGCTAGGGTCCCAAATTGGGGGATCTGCCTTTTAAGATCCTCCCGGGGGGTCTGGGGATGTACCCTTTAATAAGGTTCCTGTCAGTGTGACCGATACTATAAGAGTTGCTAGAAGGGTTCCATAATAGCGTTGCTTTAAGGGTTACCATAAAGGGTTTTGTAAGGGCTCTGTAGGGATTACGGTTTAAGGGTCCTTGTACGCAAACAGTACAGTCCCTACACAGGTACATTGGGGCCAAGGCGTACACTGTTTGGGTACATTGACCCTTATAGGTCATGTTATGGGGGTTGAACAGTATAATGTCGGAACCTTGATTTTGCGAATAGGGCTTTGGGCAGCTTATACTTTTGATTCACTAGGAACTTTGAGGGAATTTACTTGCCCCCTACAGTATCTACAATTTGGGCGGGCTTTAGGTGGTGCAGCCCTACCAATATCCCCGCCCAAGCCTGGGCCTAGTGATGAGTGTTTGCAATGTGTAAGGGCCATAGAGCTCGTGACAGCACAAAGTCGGTCAGGGGGATCCTCCTTCCTGAAGTCAGCCTGGCCTGAATTCGCCGGGATTGCCTCGAAAAAACTCTTAAAATGACCCGCATCACGAAAGATTAGGAGCCGTTGCTGCCTGGAGGACGTTGGTCCACCAGGAATCAACCTCCTCAAAGGGTAAGTTGAAGATGGTCGAAAGATGCTCCGAATCGGAGTTCGCAAACTTAAAAACGACTCGGAGACCTGCTGGGTCGCGGTGCCTCTCCAGGCGCACCAAAACTCGTGCGAGGAAGCCTAATCGAAGTTGCTTCACGAAGGCCGTGTCCACTCCTCCAGGGAATAGGGGTTTATCCTAAACCTCCTAAACCCGACAAGGGTTCTGCATGGCGTCTATAGGGGCTTCAGGGGCGGGGTTCTCTTGTTTTGTCTGTTTGCGCCTGTGTGTCCCCACATACAGGTCGTACATGTGTGTACTGTCATAAAGTGTACATGAACTTCCATGTATACAAAAGTGAAACACTAGTAGCATGTGCCGGCGCTGCAACAATGAAGATGATGAAACAGGGCCGATACGACCACTGACAAAGCACGGTCATGATGATGACACTGCAAGCTTACCAGGGAGCCAAAAAGCCCTAAACGCTAAACCCTGAATTCTTGAACCCTGAACCCTACTTACTAATATTTACTAATCATGAACCCTGAACTCTGAACCTTGAACCCTACTGTAAACCCAATTACTAATCCTAAAAAGTGAACCTTGAACCCTACTGTAAACCCTGACTAATTACTAATCCTAAACCCTAAACCCAGCGCCAAAACCTTCGCAAAGCGCTGAAGCCCAGGGTCCCGATATCTTCAAAAACAGGAAAACTCTAAACCCCAATGCGAAAAATAGCTACTTGGAGGATCATGGGACTTAGTAGGTAAGGCTACTATTAGGGTAACTAAAGTTACATCTACTTATAAACCCAAATAAGGTCTTAGCTTCAGCCCCAAACCTGTCAGTTTAGGCCCTGAAGCCATGAAAGCCCTTAAATTGCGGTTTAGGGTTTAGGGTTTAGGGTCAAACTCGATCGCTAACTTTGTGCCGAGGTCCTCCTGGCAGATACTGTGAGAAGGAACTCCCGAAGAGAAGGGTAAGCACCCCCTGCAGCCAAGAGCCTCAAGTTGGCAGCGCGAGTGTATAGGGTTGAGGGCCATTTACGATTGGTGAGTTTGGGGGCCCCTTGACGTTCAATTGATACCTCAATACGCGATGCGGGAAGTAAGAAGTATCCCCAAGTGTCAGCTAGCTGGGATAGCTGCGGCTTAGGGCAGTGATCGGCTTGGCTTGTGACCTTAACTGGGTCTAAAGTTCAGGTGGCCAGTGCAGGGTTTAGGGTTTGGGGTTTAGGGTTAGGGTAGGGTGAAGCTAAACGCTCAAATCCAAAACCCCCAAGCCCTTCTGAAGCCGACAACTTGGAGGAGCATGGGACTTAGTAAGTAAGGTTTAGGGTTCCTTCTAATCAGGGTACTATAGCGTTCTAGAGTGGGGTTCCTGAAAGGGATCTATAGGGGTTCTATAATGGGGATCATGGGACTTAGTAGGCAAGGTTACAAGTACCTTAATTGGGGTTATAGGTAGCTATACGTATAGTTACCCTGATAATAACCTTAAACTAAGTCCCATGATCCTTTAAGAAAGTCTGCATGAGTGTCGCCAAGGGGGCCGATTTCCTAAACGCGAAGCTGGTACCAGGCTCCCGGAAACAGGATCTACCCAGAGGCTCCATGGTAGTTCTTTTTGGGATTACCGTATAGGAGCCTTAATAATATGAACCCCCAAAAGGATGTACCACGGTGGATGATATAAGTCCTGCATTACCAATAATAAGGAATATGCCATAATTCCCATAGTTCAGGGTCCTTAAGGTAATGCAGGATTTATATCATCAACCTAGACCCTAAACCCTAAAACCCTATAGATCCCTTAAAGGAGCCCCTTATAGATCCCTTTAAAGGAACCCTAGGGGTTTATATCATCCACCCTATGGTGCCTATGGGTATACCCACCTCGAGAGGCCGGAAACTCGGGTTCGGGGTTTAGGGGGTTCAGGGTTTGGGGTGTCGTCTTTCTTTCTTTCATGAGGCCATGGGTCCGAGTACGAACGCGCCTACTGCACAAACTGGGGTGTGTTGGACTATGTTTATATGGGTGGTTGTCAAAATTAGGGTCCCTTTTGGGGTCCTCAATATAATTCGGCACCGATTATTTGGGGTCAGACCTAAGGCCTTGATCCCTTCCTTTAGCGGTTTAGGGCTTTAGGGGTTTGGGGGTTCGGGGGCTTAGGGCTCTGGGGGTTCAGGGGTTTAGGGGTTTAGGGGGTTAGCGGTTTGGGGGTTTAGGGGTTTAGGGGTTTGGGGGTTTAGGGTTTCGGGTTTAGGGAACTCCTTGGGCTTCAGACAAATTTCAGGATTTTGGGCTGGCCTAAACCACCCGAACTACCCTCTAATATACCCCAAATACCCACTATTAAGGGTCCCAAGGGCTCTATTAAAGGGCCCTTGGGGGGTCCTCGTTGACTCCGAAGCTTAATGTAGGAACCTGATTTAGAAACCGTGGCCCTGTAACCCCCCAATATGTTAGGGTTCATATAAACGAACCCCAATGAAGGCCCAAGGTTCTAGTTCCTTGCGTGGTTTACCTTATGGGATCCTAAACCAAAAATTGGAGAGACCAAAACAAGGAACCGCAATGGCGACTGGAGGTAGTATGTCGTTTTTAATATGAAGAGAAGACGACCAGGACCCCCCCAGGTACCCTTTAATAGAGCCCTTAATCGTCCTTAGTCATGGGTATTGGGGTATATAGTAGAAGCCAGAAAGTTGGAACATTCTGATCCTCATGCCCCCTGAAAGTAAAGTATAAGGGAACCTTGCACTAGTCATCCTAAATCCATGTTCTAACTTTCTGGGGTCCACTGTAATAGAGGCTAGTGGGGGGTCTAGCGAGACCCTAAACCACAAGGATCTCTTGATTTTCCAAGACCTACAGATGCCTCGTGGGGCTCTTAGCGGACGATACCCAGAACTTCCAGTAGCCCTTAATTTATGAATAGACCCGTAAAACATAATCGGACCCCTAATATGATTTAAGGTATGTTCGTTAATTTAAAGGATATTGGAAGGTCTGGGTACAGCTAACACTCGAATGGTGCTCTAGTATACGGGAAACCGGAAGCTTAAATGCTCGAATCCCCCCCATACATGACCTCAAACAGTTCAAGGCTTCGGGCCTAGAGCCAGGGCTATGATTAGGCATATGACGCCGGGTGGGCATAATCATGCAGGTGGTAGAAAGTGACATTCTACTACCCTGAGGATCCATGTACTCATATAGTCTAGACTTTGGCCTCAGAGCAATCCCCATGTCGTACCTTGGGGCCAAATTCTATACGACTTGGGTACATGGACCCTCAGGGAGATTATACTTATTCAAACAACTTATATAGCTCTGAAGACCCGATATTCTACTATACTTGTTCAGACCATTTTGAAGCACTTACAGAGCTCTGAAGAAGACATAGATATTCAACTATTAGACTATACTTGTTCAGACCATTCTGAGGCACTTACATAGCTCTTAAAGCTCCATACGCCCATAGAGTATATACTTAGGCCTTAGAGCACCTATATAGGGACCCCGTTAAGGCTTAAGTATCTACTATAAAGGTACATGGAGCCTTTGGATCTGAAGAAGCCCCAGGACAGACGCCAAGGCACTGTGGCCAAAGAAAAGCCGTGATCTGACCGGCTCGACCCCTTCCACCTGCATCTGTGGCACGTGCTTGGAGGACCATGGGACTTAGTAAGTAAGGTTATAAGTACTTTAGTTGGGGTGACAAGTAGCTATAAGTATAGTTACCCTAATAATAACCTTAGTTACTAAGTCCCATGATCCTTTAAGTGGGGGTACCCAGAGAACCCAATACCCCATAATTAAGGAATAGACCTTGAGGTATAAAGGCCTTAATACTATGATTTAAGGTCTAGTCCTTAATTAAGGGGTATTGGGATCTCTGGGTAGTTTGGGATTTTGGCATGTGTGCTTCTTTACGTTTGGTCTGTTGGGCTTCGGCTGTTGGGTATGCTGAACACCCCTTGGCTGGCAAATTCCTTTCTCCTAATTACCGACCATACCGCACGAAACATGTGTTCAAGTTTGGGCATAAAGATCAGGGTGATTGCAGTTGAGACCATAGGGCGTGTGCAAGATCACAGCAATAACGTTCGCGCACCGAAGTCATTTTTTGTCATGATGTGTATCTCACAGCAAGGCCAGGAATGCATTTTTCTGATGTTGGTTTGTTGTGCCTTGCTTGCATGTGCAAGTCGTCCACCTGCAAAGTCAGCATGCCAGTCACACGACATATTGCGGAGTGGACCGGTAACCCCATGTCTTTTGGCAATATGCATGTGCGAGCATGCCCAGCAGTCAATAGCATAATAATGCAGGCCCTTCATCTGTTCGTATCAAAAAACAAAACAACTAGACCTTGTTGGATCTTCAGCGGAAGCCGTCTCTCCAGACCTATAGAAACATGACCCCAAGCTCTGAACCTACAACAAAACGTCTCGCGAAACCCCTAGACCCGGCATTCCTCAAGCTCAAGCGAGAGCTTCGCAACATCAGCCACCTCTACGAAAGCCTCACCTTGCAGCCTAAACCCCTGAAGCCTACCCTAAATCCTACACTAAAGCCTAAGTCGTTAACCCTCGGCGGCTCCAAACGTACAAATGATACCTAAGTCTGTACGTAGTACCTACTTCGGCCCCTTCGGAACCAAGGGAAGCTGTAAACCCAAAGCACACTTGGAGGATCATGGGACTTAGTAAGTAAGGTTATAATACCTTGATTGGGGTTATAAGTAGTTATAAATATAGTTACCCTAAAGATAATCTTAGTTACTAAGTCCCATGATCCTCTAAGCAGGCGTGAGGTTTACGGAGGCAGGCGAGCAGCGGCAGCTGCGGAGGAGAGGTGCCGAGGCTTGTCCTAGTGACTCGTAGATTGAGGCCTTAACCCTGAGGGTCCAAAGGATAGACTAATTAGGTACTCGGTTTTAGGATAGTAGTTATGTAGGTTACCATTTTGGAGAGTATATGATAATCGGGTACTTGGACCCTTAGGGTAAGGGTTTAGGGGCCAGGGGCTTAAGGGTTTCTGGGCTCATGAAGCAAAGTTGAGGGCTTGGGCTTACCTAAACCCCCATCGGTAGTACCACTTACTGAGGTCCATTAAGGGCTCTATCAAAGGGTGCTTGGGGGGTCCTGGTAAGGGTTTAGGTTTGAAGTTTAAGGTGTGTGGATGTGGTTGTGGGTGCGTCTCTGTGTGTGCCCAGGATTTGAATTGAAGCTTTGCGGTGTAAGGTTTGGGTTGAACAGAATCCTTGTTGAGGTGTCTATTCTTACGATGCTGCCCTTGTATACCGAAGAGACTGCAATCTTTCGATTTCGACCTCACCTCTTCATTCATCTGCTTTGTAAGATTTGGTATGGGTTTCAGATTGGCACGGATCTTCGGGTTGGGCCCTAAACCCTAAGCCCTGAACCCCTGAACCCTAAACTTGAGATCTGAACATTTACCTATAGTCTCCATTGTAGTTCCTTTTCTTGGTTAACCAAAATCTCTATTATAGGATCCTAACCATAAAACTGGTTAACCAAAAAAAGGAACTACAATGGAGACTATAGGTAACCCCAAATCCTGAGCCCGTGGTTCCGTGCGAAGTACAACAGCGGCTCGGAGCAAGTCTGCTGCCTATGCGGAGCCTTCCCTGCTACGGTTGGGTGGATGATATAAGCCCCTAGGGTTCCTTTAAGGGGTTCCTTTAAGGGATCTATAGGGTTTTAGGGTTTAGGGTCTAGGTTGATATATATAAAGCCTGCATTACCTTAAGGACCCTAAACTATGGGAATAATGGTATATTCCTTATTATGGGTAATGCAGGCAATATAGCATCAACAGTACGGTAACCACCGCGATGATGCTTTGTTGGGATTTTGGCTTTGAGGGATAGGCATCCAAGCTTTGGGGCCTGGGATGTAGGCTTTCTGGCTAATTAGGGTTCGGAGTCCTGGCATAGTGTTACCGTCCGCCTGGAAAACAGAGTTGCCGACTACTGCGGGGGTCTTCGCGGGAAAAAGCGCGTATCGAAACTGCGAACCTACTTCTGGTTCTCATACCCCCGAACCATGAACTCGGTGCCTTAGGCACTCCCCAAACTCCTAAACCCCGAAGCTATAACCAGGTTTACGGGCAAAGTCAAGTATTTGCGTGTGTCTGACAGAACCCCAGTGTAGAGTCCGCAACCGCACTCAATCTGCATGATTTGAAGATAAGAGCAGCAACAAGCTCTATTCTCAGAAGCCACGCTTGCGATGGCAAGTCACAATGCAGGCGCGCTTATAGGTAGACTAGGATACTGATGGTATATTATGCCATAGGCAGCGCTGAGGAACTGTAGCATTCATTGCTCGATTCTTCAAAAAAGAATTGGCATAGCTCTTACAACTTGTAGCTTCTGTACATCAATGGCGGAAGCCAAAACCTTGATAATGTAGGGGCCTGCGTGATTGGAACAGGGTTTTGGGTATTCATGGGATACTTATGGGGACTATTTAACCAGACACCAGTACCAATTGTTCCTATTCCCATGTGACCCATCTTCTTGGCATTTTGGTTGCTTTGACGGCGGCATGGTTGTCGCCTCATTTCATCACGACAAAAACGTCCTGTGCTGCGAAGCCAGGATCGGCTCCCTGGTTCTTGTATTCATTATTCCAAGGGCACAAGGAGGGACCCTTAATAAGGACCCCTAGGCATAATATACCCTTAATAGAGCTATTATATACCCATTATCTAGCCCATTATAGGGTAGGGGTCCCCATTAAGGGTCCCTCCTTTTCCCTTTGAATTATGCAACAGTCGTAGAACTAATGTTGGTTCCGCTAAATCCTACAGCACCATGCTCGAAAACCTGAACCCCCCCGTGCTCAACAAAAACGAAGCCTGAAATCCGAAAATATGATTCCCCCTACTGTTGATGATATAAATCCTGCATTACCCATAATAAGGAATATACCATAATTCCCATAGTTTAGGGTCCTTAAGGTAATGCAGGATTTATATCATCCACCGTAGGACCCATGAAGCCCCAAAGCCGAAACCCGAACCGCAGCGTCCGTCTCCACGATCTCGCGCGGGGACTCGGGCAGCCCGGCAGCACGGCGGAGGTAGCGTTGGAGTCTGTTCAAGAAGAAGACCTGGGATGGCTTCTCTCCAGGGTATTCAGGCTAATTCAGGGTTTAGGGGTTTGGGGTTTCAGGCTAATTTAGGATGTTTTCTCTCCAGGGCATAGAGGTTTAATATGGTTTAATGTAGGGGCCTCAAAAAAATAGGGCTTGAGGGGGTACATTATACAATAAATATAACAAGCAACCAAAACCCTATTCTAATTATCAAGGACCCTACATTACAAGTAGGTTTAAGAGCTCAAGAAGAACTGCCGCATGCAGGGTTGTAGGGTTTGGAAAGACCTGCTGTGTGTTGTTTAGAAATCGAGGGTTAGGCTTTCGCAGGAAACCTGTTTTATGCGTAGAGAAACGAGTACATGCGTGTAGGTATATATATATACATATGTATAGATGCAGCTAGTATGTATTATGCTTTTGGATTTGTGTATGTTTATATAAACGTATATGTATGTATGTCTGTATGGATCTCGATCTGGATCTGGATCTGGAAGTAACTACTACTACTACTACTACTACTACTACTACTACTACTACTACTACTACTGCTACTACTACTACTACTACTACTACTACTACGACTACGACTACGACTACGACTACGACTACGACTACGACTACTACTACTACTACTACTACTGCTACTACTAGTACTAGTACTAGTACTAGTACTACTACTACTACTACTACTACTACTACTACTACTACTACTACTACTACTACTACTACTACTACTACTACTGCTACTACTACTACCACTACTACTACTGCTACTACTAGTGCTACTGCTGCTACTGCTGCTACTACTGCTACTACTGCTACTACTGCTTTTACTTCTTCTTCTACTTATACTGCTACTGCTTCTGCTACTGCTTCTGCTACTGCCACCGCTACTGCTACTGCTGCTGCTACGGCTGCTGCTGTTGCTACTGCTGCTGCAGCTGCTGATACTACACCACTACCACTGCTACTAGGGGACTAGGACTAGAACTCGGACTAGGGCCAGGGCTAGGCCGGGCTAGGCCGAGGCCTACGACGAAGACTACCACTGCAATAACTACTACCACGGCAGCGACGACGACTACTACTGGTAGCGCCACCTAAAGTGGACCTGGCAGAAGTGGTGGTAGTGATTGTCGTAGTCTTCACGGCAAGAACAACACATGACTGCCCTCACGACCACCATCAGCACCGCTACTATGATGGTATGCTTCTTCATCTCCGGCAACACTGCGGCGTCAACTACGGTCCTCCCCGCCCTCACATGTTAAATTATTGCAGTTGTCTCCTCTTTCCTGCTAGGGTTTTGGGGGGTAACTTGCGTGCACGAAACCTGAGAAACGCATCGCTGAAATGAGCAATCTCACCGATTCACGACATCACGACCAAAGCAGGACAGCTGCCGTCAAGGCAACTCTCCATCAGTATCACTTTCGGGGGAGAGGGGGCACACCGGTAAGCCCTAAACCCTACACCCGGAACCCTAAACCCCTTAACCCTATAAGCCTAATTAACTTTCCTCTAAATGCCAGAACCAAAGAGCCTTGAAGCCGGTGGTACTTCCAGGCACGTTGTCCGCTGTCATCATAGTTTCAACGGCTGCCACCACCTTAATCTAGGGGCTGTAAGCACTGGGATAGGCTTTTGGGGTATATTATACTACAAATCTAGGGGCCTTAAGAATTCGAACAGGGCTTTGGGGGTATGTTATACTACAGTTATAACTATAGAGTAAGGAACTCCCAAAACAGTGTTGGTAAGTATTTGGGCCCCTAATAGTACAGCCCCAAACACCCCTCAGGACCTTCACAACGGCTGCAACGAGATGCTGCGAACATCTATGTCATGTAGGCTCTCTCTCTCTCTCTCTCTCTGCTCTCTCTCTCTCTGCTCTCTCTCTCTCTCTCTCTCTCTCTCTCTCTCTCTCTCTCTCTCTCTCTCTCTCTCTCTCTCCACGCATGTATATATACACATATATATATATATACACATACTCTTTGTTTGTATATGAAGTACAACTACAACCGCTGCCACCACCACTACTACTTCTGTTTTTTTGGGCCCTCAGAGTTTTGAATGTCATAGTAGATGTGGGTTTGTGCATAATTGGAGCTTCTGTGTTCAGTGCAGAGCCCCAAACCGAAACAAGGCCGAACATGTAAAACCTTCAAAGACCTACAATATCACAAGCACTGAAGGCCTTAAGCCTTAAGCAATGTTAAAGAGCTTTCTAATGTAGCAAGAGCCTTGAACAACTCTAAGCCACCCCTCAACATCCAAATCCTCCCCACCTGGCAGAGGTGGTCGGAAAATTCAAAAGCTGCCTGCATGGTCTTGGCGCAGGACTCATTCCTGAGCCGGAGAATTTTGGCATGTGGAGTTTATGTCTAGAGGGCTTAGCACGCCCCCTTCTCAGGCCTTGGATTAGCTGACCAGCTGCACCCTCCTTCCTAATCCTGCACCGACATAGACCTGCTTGGGACTGACCAGTTTGGGTGTTTACGGTTTCGGCTTTGGGGACTGACTGGGATCCAACTGGGGACTGTTTGAGTGCTGGGGTTTGTGGGGATAGCGCAAAGTTACCCAAGTACTGTAGGATGGACTCAAGGTGCTTTGTACTTCGAGCCAGATACCTGGGGGAAAAGACCTGTGAGATTTGAGCAGTCTATTCTCAGATTGCTAAAGTTTGAACTTAGATTTGGTATTGGTAGATGAAGTTCCTTGTTTCGTATGCTGCTAGGTTCAGTGCTTCTGCCTTGCAGACGTCAGCCGTGTGCAGGAGAGGAGGCCTGTTACCTAGGATCCATCTATATAAACAGCTCGGTACCGGAGCCCTCCGAGCATCTCACCGTAATGCATAACCACCGATACCCGACACCTCAAAGACTTGCGTGAGCTCTGCGAGACACGAAACCGAAAGCCGAAGCCTTAAACCCCTAAACTCTAAAACCCTAAACCCTAAAGCCATAAACCGTCCTAAACCTTGCCCTAAGGCCCCAAAGTAGTCCCTTTTTTTTTTTTTGGGGGGGGGGGGGGGGGGGGGGGGGGGGGGGGGGTTACCTTAAAGGGTTCTAAATTCTAAATATGAACAACAAAAAGGAACTACTATGGGGCCTTAGGGTATACTTATAAACCTTAAACCCTGAACCCGCTCTCAAATCCCGAGTCCCGAGCTCGAGGCTTCCACACAAGACATCAAACTCCGAAGCCAGGGTTTAGGGTTCAGGGTAATTAGGGTTTAGAACTTGGAGTAATTAGGGCTTAGAACTTCGGGTAATTAGGGTTTAGAACTTGGGGTAATTAGGGTTTAGGGTAATTGGGGTTTCGAACTTGGAGTAATTAGGGTTTTTAGGTAGTTAGGATTTTGGATTTGGGGAAATTGGGGTTTAGGGTAGTTGGGGTTTAAGGTTTAGGGTAAAAGCTGTGTTTTCCCCTTGGCCATAGAAGCACACAACCTTGAAGGCCGAACATCAAAGCATCCACGTCGCCCGACTGCAAGCAAAACACTGAAAACCCACAAACCCAACAACACTATCTAAAATTCACATCCGAAAAAGCAAACACACGGAACAACAACGGAAAACGTAGCAGCGCCCTCAAGCCTAACAACTGCCAGAGCCCCCTAAACCCTGAACCTGAAGACGTAAATCCTAAACCTTAAACCCTCAACCCTACCCTAAGACCCCAAAGTAGTTCCTTTTGGGGGTTACGTACCTTAAAGGATTCTAAATATGACCCACAAAAAGGAACTGCTATGGGGGCTTAGGGTAAACCCCTAAACCCTAAATCCTCTGAACCCTCCGCTAGGTGTCAGCTTGTCTTTGTTGTGGGAGACATCATAGACAAGGTGGTCGAAAGCATGGGGAACCTTAGGCTCTCTCTCCCAAAGGCTCCATGTGCCCATATAGTAGATACTTAGGCCTTAAAATACAGTATCTACAATAAAGGTACATGGAGCCTTGAGGTCTTGGGCGTTTGAGGTTTAAGGTTTCGGGTTAAAGGGGATGTCTGGGGTGTAAGGTTGAGGGTAAGGCTTTGGGTCATCGTATTGTAGGAACCGTCATAATTCCAATGGGTTTTGCGGTTTTGCCTTCATTGTGTAACAGGAACTCCGAGGCATTGAATTAGAGTCCTTCTTCGAGCTTGTATTTTTGTGGTCTAAGGTTTCGAAACTGCGGCTGAGGCTTGCTTCATCTGCTCATCAATGACGTGAGCAATGCAAGTTGTTCATATCCTCATGCTTCCCTAAGCTTCCATGCCCAAATAGTGTATACGTTGGCCCCAATCTACTTATATAGGGACTACTTCAAGGCCAATGTATGTACGATTTGGGTACATGGACTTTGAGGGTTTCGATGCTATTTTTTCTGCTACCAATATTTTGTATTTTGTTGATTGTCTGTCTTCGTTCGCGTTTTGATGGCCTAGTACGGCAATTCTTCAAGATCAATGTCAAGCGAGAGAGTATCTCTCACACACGAGCAGCGAGATGATGCACAACAAGTGACAGCAAGACATTCCCTAAGACTGCATGTGCCCATATAGTAGGTACATAGCCATCAAAGGGGTCCCTATATGGGCACTTTAAGGCCTAAGTACCTACTATATGGGTACATGGAGCCTTTGACATTGCAACAAGTAGAGTGCCAAGTATTGTCGCAAGTATGGCGTGGTACTGTTGTCACATATCTGTGTATCTACGTAGGGAGACAGCCAGAGACGCAGAGAGCGAGAGAGACAGAGAGCGAGAGCGAGAGAGTCAACAGCGAGAGAGAGAGAGAGAGAGAGAGAGATAGAGAGAGAGAGAGAGAGATAGAGCGAGAGAGAGAGAGAGAGAGAGCGCGAGAATGACACAAAAACCCTAAACCCTAAAAACCCTAACACCAAGTTCACAACCCAGGAACGGTGACAAACATGTCAAAGCTGGGCTCATCCATCAAGTCGCCTGCGACATCCTTGCGACTTCAATGCATCGATCCGCTTGCCCGCTCCAAGGGGCTGCGGTTAGAACAGTTGAAGGGGCTCTACATCGCAAAGTTGAGGATTGAACACAGGTTCTTGGCTTAGTTAGGGATAAAGACAACATGTTTTCATGCTACTGGTCTGAGCTTTGACGCAGAATGACCAACTCAACCCACGAAGCCCGAGATCCCCGAGCTGATGATCCAGTACCAATCGAAAAGGGTTAGGACTCGGTAGGGCATTGAAATCTTTCCAAATTTGCATGCAAGCTTAAACCACAAATCCAGAAGTGGTCAGACTCGCATACATGCTAGGGCCCTTAAGAAAAACGGGCGCGTGTCCTTGTAACGCTCTTTCATCAAGGTCACAGTCTCCTTCGTTGCCAGGTGAGGATTTGAGACTTTGGGGCTTTAAGTATATAATAAAGAATACGCAGACACTAAGGGTTCATGTATCCAAATAGTATATACTTTGGCCTTGAAGTAGTCCCTATATAGGTACTTTGGGGTCAAAGAAAATCGTATTTGGGTACATGGACGACCGTTAGGGAAAGTAGATGGCACAAAATTGGCTCATTGGCGTCCTCTAAGCCGCGAAGGGGCTCAAGACCAGGAATTGGATTACGGCTATAAGGTCCAGTCCCTGAAGGGGCAAAAAGTGCCCGGTATGACTTTCAATGTGCAGATCAATACTGTTGAGTGTCTCTATGTATGGTCGTCCTGACTTCAGCACTAGTTACTGCACGTTCGAACAGCTGCGGGTATTTTCCAACCAATGCTAATAGTGCCAGCACCAGCATAGTACTATCGGCATCAATCAATGCACAAAACAGTACGCTTCCCAACAAGTACTGTCGCTACTACTCTTTTCGTCATCATCGTCACAGCCACTTCGCAATTAAAATAGGGTGTTGGGTAAGCTATAGGTATACATATTACAGAAGTTAATGTGGAACCCTCAGGACTTACATAGTGCAGCTATAACCGCTTATAACAAGGAACCCCATGGAACTATTCATTCCGGCTTCACTACATTGTGTTTCCCACTCCATTCCTTGATTGAGGATCTCAGGGTTCAGTTTTTTCGGCTCGTTTGATTCAGGGGCACGAAGCAACCTACGGAGGGAACCCGAAGTTTGTGAACTCCCATCAAAGACGGTTTTTGGTAACTCTTCAGGACGCCGGCCTCCGAAATAAGGAGAAATAGTCAAGGCAATGGTTTAGGGCTTAGGGCTTGCTGTAGGGTTTAGCGTTTACAACCGGGAAGCTGAACTCCTAACTGGAGCTCCGAAGCGCTCAGACCGGAAACAATTGAACACGATACCTCGAAATGCAAGGACACAACCGGGAAAAACGCAAGAACAACAGCCAACACACACCACCCACACACACAGAGACAAACAACCACGAAACAAACCATAGCGGCCACAGCAATAAACAGAAAACTAAGGACAGTTTCAAAACCAACACTGTTAAGCACACTCCCTCTTCAAGCCTCGGAATGATGTCCGGCATCCCATATGGCTAGTTCTCAAAATCATAAGGTCCCTTTTGGGTACCCTAAATATTAGGTGCCGTTCTCAAAAGTAGGGTCCCTTTTGGGGTAGCCTAACCCTAACTAATATTATGTGCCGTATTATAGTCGGGACGCAAAAGGGGGCCATAATTTTGACAACCACCCATGTGAGCCAAGGCACTCCCATGTAGAGCTCTACTGGCTCCTGTTTGGTAAGCTCCTCTGGCGCGATGTGGTGTCAAGGGGCTTCGGGCCTGCCTATGGGACTTAGTAACTAAGGCTATTACTAAATTGTTATTAGGGTAACTACACTTACAACAACTTGTAACCGAAATTAAGGTCCTTATAGCCATACTTCATGATCCTCAAAAGTACGAGGAATGAAGAAGCTACCATCTTGGCATCTAAAGCTTCGTTGCATCTCTGCACAGTACCGAGGGTCTCCTGGTTTCGACGCCAAGCCCTGCCCTAACATCGGAGATGGCTCCCGAGTGATGGGCCTGAGGGTTCGAGGTTTCTGCTGGGGCTCCTAAACTTAGGGGTACCTTTTAACCAGGGCATCTAGGGTCCTGATACAGGTAATGAGGCTCCTACTCTTTGGGATCTAAACTGAAGTTTGGATTCCTTCCTTTCTGAACTCCCACGATGCTTGCTACCGAACTTGCAAAAGAAACTCAAGCCGTTCAGTACTGAGTTACCTCAGCCTCCAGCACTGACAGCATGAGAAAGCAGAACAGCAGATCCCAAACTCCAAGCGCGTGCAAGCCCCCCCTCAAAAAAAAACAAAAACACAACAACACTTGCAGTTCTGCTTGCAGCCCGCATGCCTAAAATCCTAGATCCTACGACCGAAGCCCGCTAAACCCTAACACCACGAAACCCTAGCACCATCGACCACGAATCCTCTGAAGCACACATGCACTCTAAAACGCTAGACCCTGAGACCTAAACCCGTAAACTACATGTTTTCTTCGTTCCCTAAACCCTAAACCGTTGCTCCTTGTAGAGACCCTGGACTCCCTCGGCGAAGCGCATGGCAGCCTCCTTGGGGGTGGCATGCTGCCGCCTCGGCTGTGGGTGTGTCTTCCGAGTTCAGGCTTTAGGGTTTAGGGTTTAGGGTTTAGGATTTCGTAAACAACCTTTCGGAATCCAAAGGGGCTACTGAAACAAGCTTAGGGGTTAGGCTGCAATATTCGGCTAATGTCTGGGGTGAACTTGGGTCTAAGGAGGCTGAGGGAAGTGCCCGGACTCAGCATCTACTGTACCAATGCTCTCCCCGCAGTCTCATTGGTGGTTCTGTAGTAGATCATATTCTTATCATACAAGAATTAAGGAACCGAGCGGGATCATATGAGTAATTGTTCAGGCGCCTGCGTGCACAAGATGCGTGGTGCATCAAGCGTGCACGAAGCACATTTCAATAGGCCTCAACCTTAAACAAATGGTCTTGTGTCTGACTGCGACTGAGGAGCAGGGAGTCATCTGCGCGAAACCCAAACAACTCTTCAACTTCTTCCCACGGCTTGTTCTGCCACTCGCTCATCCGGCCTTCCTTGACGCCACCTGGGCAGTCTTGTCCCTTAATCATAGTATGTATCCCCTAAAAACCCCTTATGGTATTTTCTAGCTTTTGAAGAACCCTAACGTACAATATGGCCCTTAAGCAATCCCTATGGTATAATAATGCCCTTAAAGAGCCCCTACAGCAACCTTCACATCAATCTCCTTCGGCCATTTCTTGATACATCATGAAACCCAGAGGCCCCGAGGCCTGAAAACCACCAATATTACGATTTGGATGTTTGAGGGTGTAGGGGTGCTTTAGGGTTTAGGGTTAAAACATGCGACTGAAGACTGCAACGTAGTACTGGGATTCTCGTCAAAACAACTCGTAAGACCGGGTGCCGGGGGCAAGCATTATAGTAAACACGAACCTCCAACCCCTCGACAATCAACCCTCCAGCCTAAACCTCAAGCCCTGAGACCCCCTCTCCTAAAGCCTGATCATCCCCAAACCCTAAACCCAGAACCGCCTGTCGTGAAGCCTTATTAGTGCGACAAGATGCTAGGGCCACCCCACTCGGAATCCTCCAGGGTGTTCACCTGGGCTGGTTTTCGAGGCTGGGAAGGTCACCCGGTTTCGCTCCTTCTCCAAAAACAGGACCCCTCAAATACCCTTGAATAGAGCCCTTATGGTCCTTCATAGTGGGTACTGATGCTATACAAAACTCTAGATCCTCTTCTGAATATACTTACGGTGTATATACAAAGCCTGCAAAACTAGTTACAGATTAATTAAAAGATACGTCCTCAAGAAGCGTCCAGGCGCGAGCTCCGTGACGATGGAGGGAAGAGCGCCGTTGAGGCTCAAGAGACCTCTAGGCAGGATTCCCCTAAAGGTTCAGTTGCTAGAAGGGTACATATATGGGTAGGGTGCTATAATTTTAAAGGCTACGAAAGGGCACATATTTGGGTGCCAAAAAGCGCTCCTAAGGTGCTTTTGCAGGGTTTCTAGAGGAAAATGCTGTTTGCTGCTTCGGGGTTCAGGCCTCTAGTGCTGGAGAGTGTGTGAGTTGTGCCCGAAACCCGGAACTCTGAACCCGAAACCCACTAAACCCTGATCCTTGAACCCTTAGCTTGGGTTTCTGTGGGGTTTGGATTCTTACAAATAGTCTGGACTCGGATCTGGGGGCTGAGGTTAGGGTGCCCTGGACCCCCTGCCGGGATTTAGGTACGATGCAAGGATGTCTTGGGGGTCTAGAGGTGTTTGGGGTTGAGTTTATTCGAGGGTCTATAGTACAAAAGATCACGCCGGTTAAGCCTCTGTTCAGGTGTCGCGGCTTTCCACGCTGCATGTCTTTCTCTTGGTAGACACTAGTTGACTCCAAATCCCCAGCCCTGAACCACTAAGAGGCCCCAAACCGCAAAGCCCCAAACCCCAAATCTCACAACCCCTAAACCCTAAACCTGCAAGCCCTAAAAGCCTAAACCTTAAACCCTGTAAGCCGATATCATTCTTGGATCAGATCTTCTCGAGCCGCCTTTCGCAAAGGCGGCCGCGGTCTGCAAGCATCGCTGCTCCCGTGAAGAGAAGATCCTGAGAGGGTTTGGGGTTTACTCTGTGGTCCCAAACCCTACAAAAATCGCCCTGTATACTTATAGGGCATGACCCCTAAAACAGTGGGCTTTGGAATTCCCCGGTAGCATTCAAAGAGGTTCTAAAGGGATGTTTTGTCAGTTGCACAAGGGTTTTGTATAAGTTCTATAAGGTCCCATACTTATGCTTGATCCGACGATTTGCCCCAGGTTCCGGGTTACGTATTTCCCGCAAAGAGTCTTCAAACCCATACCCGGAAACAATAAAAACTTAGGCAACGAAAACCCTAAATCCAACATACAGGCTTTGTATAGTTACAACTAGGACAAGGTTTCGGGGCATACTAGATATTTATAAACCGTCACACAGGGATGCTATTGCGAATTATTCCGACTCTGTATTGAGTAGGGGTTCACGTTTAGATTTCGTGTTCAGGGCTTGAGGGGCACATGAGATGGGATGCTCGCAACGTCAACATCTGCAGTTTCGATACCACCTTGTGGTCGTTGGTGTCTTGTGTATTCGATGCTCACGATTGCACGGAAACATCTGGTTGTCCGAATGATATTTCTCAGGCTCATGATGACCTGGTTGAAAAGTCCGTCTGTGGATTGACCACTCGTACAAGTGCGACTGGAACTGTCGGAACTAACGCTGAACGTCTTGGTGCGCTTTGATTCCGAACATGACCACCGCTGCTAATACAACCTGAAACTGATGTTGTTACCAGCCGAAAAGCAAAGCCCTAAACCCTGAACCCTGATCTCGACCCGCGCAGGTTGAGGATGTTTTGGAATTGAAAATGAGGTCCTAGTAGCCTAGAAGCAAGGCCTTACACAAAATGCACTTGGAGATTTTTGAGCATTTCAAACGCAAACTGAATGATCCCAGCTTCTCCACTGCCGGTTTTCACGCACCTCTCTGACGGTTGTTACGGTTGTCGGCAAAAACAAAGGAACACATCTACCTGGAAACGGAAGAAACCAAACACCCCCAGGCATGCCGGGGCACTTTATGTCATGCTGGAGAGAAGTGTGGAGCTGCGCGATGTCCTGGCAAGCATCACCGTGCACCCGCCAAAGCTTCCGACATTCTACCCCCACTCCAAATACCCGAAGCGACAGCCAGAATTGCACACAACGCACACTCACACTCATGCGAAAAGTCTTAAGCGCTAAACACAGGGTCAATCCCTGCTACTGTAGCAATCAGTTACAAGGGAACACCCACGCTAACCCCTTGGTAGCTCTTATTGTAATGGTGGTTTACGTAACTCAGTCATGCGCCGTGTTCTGGACTGGGAAGGCATAGGTATAACCCAAAAGAAGCACAGTTTAGGCTAGTTTAGGATGAGGGATATGTTGGTCTTATCGGTTTTGGTGCGGCTTATGCTGTCGGGTAGGACAAGCAAAGACAGACTTGCAGGGAACTTTCCTCGCCGGCGAACGTTCGCTCTCTGAAGCGCTTGCCGCTTTCCTGGCAGGCATGAGCCAGCCCGGACACCGATGTTTCCACGATCTCTCCCACATCTTGTCTAGGGTATAAGCGTAGTTCCAAACTCAGGCAAATAAACCGGGATGCGTTGCAAACTAGCCAAACCTCCCAAACCAAAAGAAACATAGAACCTTCAGCAACAAAGGCCGTGCCTGCGAGCCGGAACGCCCCTTCAAAGTCCTCGGTGTGCATCATCACATTGTCTATGATTAAGCATGGAAGGCTTTGCAGCGAAGCCTACAGAATCCCAGGCCGGAGGGCGAAGGGCCAGGGCTCGGGTAAGGTAATTAATGTTAGGGGCATTATTGATGTTTTGGGGGTGCAATGAAGTATAACAATAGAGTATTGGGCAGGCATACGTGGCGATTCTGATGTACAAACAACGACGAACTAAAAATACCAATGTGCTGCCGAAATGTTTAAGCGTGCTGTCCCCTTGATACTGACAATACGTTGTCTGGAAAAGTTGGTGCTGGAAGGCACTGCATTTTTGGGAGGCGGATGGGGCTGTCCAGCTGCCTGGCTGTCTAACGGGTGTGTTCCTCTGCAGTAATTTCATCGACACCTAGTGGCCCAGGCAGCAGCGGCATGGGTATAAGTTCCACATGAGCCCTAAGTGGTGCCTGCATGAGCCCAACATGAGCCCCACATCAGCAGATTGTGCAACCTGCACGGCAAAGAACGGACTTCTTCAGAAGGCACAGAGAACATGGGTCTCCAGGGTTTATTCTGCTCCAGTGTAAAGGCTTAAGGTGTAGAGTTTGGTATTTCGGTGTAAAATTATGGATTTATTTCGGGCTTGAGGGCTATAGGAGAATCAAGGTTTGAGGGTTTGGGTTCTGGGTGTGAGGTTTGGAAGATAGCGCACACAGGCCCACGCACCTCCATTCAGAAGCAATGGGTCCTGGATCTTTTTACAGTGGCCTAACGAACTTCGCTGGCTCTTCACTTCTTGGGCTTGTACTTGTGGTGCACACCGCCCCGACTTCCGGATTCAATCTTCTTCCCATTGGAGTTCGTGGAGTGGTAGTGTCCTCCGCCGCTGGGTCCGTGTGAATGGTGGATCGGCTTCCCCTTTCCGGCATGCTGAGCAGCTTCACGGGCGGCCTTCTTCGAGCTGTGATTGACGGTGTGGATCAAGGCCTTGCCACTGGGACCTGCGCCACGAGTGCTGTTCTTCGTGACCGTCTTCACCACCCCCTTGAGCACCAAGCCGAGCAGCGCGCCCAAGACCATGCCGCACAGGGTTGAGCCTATCGGTCGGTCGCAGAAAGCTGTCAAAGGAGCACTTGAGCCGCAAGAAACAGCGCGCGATCCAAGTAAACCCAAGTGCGATCCAAGTAAACCCAAGCACTTGATCTCTGAGCAAAAGCAAACGCGTGCGACTTCAAGCCAGCCTACGAAGTCCCATGTGTCACCTCCATCATGATAGACTCCCGAAGCGAACCATATGATTCAACCCTAAACCTCACGCCTCAGGCACCCTGGAGAGACTGTCTAAGCCAGACGCTAAATCCTGTAAGCTTTCCCGAACCCACCTGCACCCCGAACCTTACTTGGAGGATTTTAGGACTTAGTTAGTAAGCATGGTCATAAATACCTTATTTTGGGGTTATAAGTAGCTATGAGTATAATGACCTAAGTTACTAAGTCCCATGATCCTTCAAGTAGGTCCCAAGGCTTGGGGTTAGCGTTTAGAGTTTCAATGCCTCCAGCCAATAAGGCCTTGAGGTTGTGCAGTATGTTACAACTCTGCAAAGCAATGGGAACACGAGATGGTTAGGCACATGGTTACAGAACGTGCCCGGAGCGATGCTGCACATATGTGAGAGTCCTGTTGCAAGCGTAGCATCATCACACTTAAACAGAACGGGAATATTAAACATAAAGTACGTACACAGTCAAAAAAAGTCAGGCTTTCTAAATGGCTCCAAGGACAGTCGGGAATCAACCCTATGTCCTACAACCCGGAAGCTTTTAGGGAATCGAAACTAAGTGCTCACTCTCATCACTCCTATATCCTAGAGAACTCAATCCTAAACCCTAATGTTAGGGCTTCGGTGCCGGAACACTAGGTCACCTACCATATTCTAAACCCCAGGGTACACCTTTCACTGACAGCCGAAGCACAACTCACCTCCCCACTTGATCTTGATCTGCAGCGCTGCTCCATCGCCTGGGTCTCGAAGTCTCCAGGACTTTAGGAGTTTACAGTTTAGGGGGGTTTTAGGGTTTAGGGTTTTAGGGTTTAGGGTTTAGGGTTTAGGGTTTAGGGTTGGACTTTAGGAGTTTACAGTTTAGGGGTTGGGGTTTTAGGGGGAATTTATGGCCCCACAGCGTCCTAGGTACCGTTATGGGGGATATTTCAGCAATTCATAGCCAGAAGCTCTAATATAGAAGCCCAACATTCTTCTATACGGGTACTGAGGCCCTTTTGGGGGTTTTTGCTTGTCGGATTTTGGAACACATTCTGCATACGGCAAGAGATCCGAAACACTCACAAAGCCTAAGGAACTCTATACTCTATAATCTCCGAACCTCCCTAACCCCCCAAGCCTCCCTAAACTTGAAAACCGCGACCTTGTACACCCTAAACCCTCCACTTCCCAAACTCTACAGTCCCTAAACCCTTGAAGCCTCAAACCTTCAACACGAAGATTTGAAAGCCTCCCCCGAGAACCGGTGAGGCCGCGAGGTCTTTCGATGGCAGAAACCCTGCAAACCCCGACTGCTTTTGGGGGGTCTAGCAATTAAGGCTTTAGGGTTTAGGGTTTACCTATAGTCGCCATTGCAGTTCCTGTTTTTGGTTAACCAAAATCAAGATCCTAACCAAAAAGCTGGCTAAGCAAAAATAGGAACTACAATGGAGACTGAAGGTAGGGTTACTTTTTTAAAGTAGGGTTATAAGAATGGTAACTATACTAATAACCCATATTAGCGGACTTATAACCCGACTTATAGCTACCCCTGAACCTCCAAATAGGGTTTAGGGTTACTTTTTGTGGGGCGCCTTCTCCTGGGTTTAGGGGTTAAGGGCTTTTCGGCTTCTTTTTTTTTGCGCAGTTTAGGGTTTAGAGCTTTCTTGACCTGAGTCTCCCTAGTCTGGGGTGTTGGACACATTAACCTCTGCATGGTGGGATTGGCCCTTTATGTTATGGGTTTTAAAGTTTTGAGGCTTCAGCGCTTGCAGCTCAGGCTTTAGAGGATAGAATGTCGAAGCGGGAGCGGCAGATGCTACGAAGTGAAGGTTAGGATACAAAGCCTACCCTTCCTCGGACGTAGTAAGTTGAACTAGTAAGAAGGGCCGAGCGCATTGCGTGAAAAGTCATACAGTATGGCACTGACTCGACTTACCGAATCCAGAGCACCTCCAGATATATCGTGTTGACATCAGTCCTACGGTTGATGATACAAATCCTGCATGACCCATAATCAGGAATAGACCATAAATCCCATAGTTTAGGGTCCTTAAGGTAATGCAGGTTTTATATCATCAACCATACAAAAGCCTTCTGAAACCAACAGAACCGCAAAGAAATCGGGACATGCCAGGTCTTGCTTTGGCAAGGCATAGGGTTTAGGGTTTAGGGCTGTTCAGGGTGAACAAGTCTTTGACTCGTATTTTGGTAGTTAACATTGCAATAAAATTACCAAGAGCGACCAGCCTAGGCATGTTCGGGATCTACTATTCCCCTGATCAAGAGATCGTTACTGCAACGGGGGGTTGACCTAAATTGTGGTCAAGATGCTTACGATCACGCTCATTAGCTAGTAACGTGGCGTTGCTGCCATGATGACCGTTGTAGCGATGATCCTACCCTTAACCTACCAACAAGCATTATAAAAGGACAAATACCGTTTTACCTGGCGACCCCACAACACAAGGTGTTGCTAGTTCTACACGGCTATTTCCGGCAGGCCGCTGATGACCACTTTGGCCCGGTAGTCCATGCCGGCTCGCTTGATGCAATCAAGGGCCTGCATTACGGCTTAGGGCTTGCAGGGTTGAGGGCAGACCAAATAATCGAGGGGTCCCAAAACCATATAGCAGCACCTCGGAGCCTAAACCTTTCCAGGGCCCTAACACTCTAACGCTCTAAGTCAACATGCCTAGAAAGCCCTAACGAGCTACTTACCCTGCGGCCGAGAAGCTCTACTCAAAGGGGAAATGGAGGGACCCTTAATGGGGACCCCTACCCTATAATGGGCTATATAATGGGTATACAATAGCTATATTCAGGGTATATACCTAAGGGTCCTTATTAAGGGTCCCTCCTTTTTTGCCCTTGGGATGTACACAGCCCACAAGCCTGCCACCAAATCCAATTTGCACGGACACAGACATGTAACTTAGTCAACTTCTTCAATGCATGGGAGTTTCCGAAAATTAGGGGTACAGTACCTTATTTTGGGGTCCGTATAGTAAGGGTCCTACTGTCTGGGTACTATATTAGGATCCCCTATTTTCGGAAACTCCTGGCACGGGGGAATCGGATCTCCCTCTGGTGGGCCCTTCAAGTTATAAAGTACTATAGCGGCCTGAAGAAATTGAATAGGGTTACCCCCGAAACCCTAGTCAAATTGTTAATTAAGGCCCCTACAAAAATGTGTGTTTTTTCTAAATTCTGACACAGGGATTAGGCTTTAGGGCTTAGGGTCTTCGGGGCTTAGGGGTCTCTAAACCCTAAACTCTAAAGGTAACCCCCCCCAGTGAGGCCTCCTCCACTTGCTGGAGTTTGTGCCCTTGCCTGCTTGTAGAGCTTCGAGTTTAGGGATCAACGTGTAAGTTCCCTAAACCCTAAACCCTAAACTAGAGGCCAGAGGTGCTCCCAAAGCAAAGGCGTATCATCTACGCAAGCGTAGAGAAAATCTGTCGCTGCACGCTACAGGCTCTGAGCCTACACTCAGCTGCTCTGGCTATCCTAAACCGGTAATCACATAATAGATGCCAATCCCTGGAGCGTCAAGCTCTCCATACTTTCTCTTCTTGAGAGCTAGTGTTCTGAAGTCAGGCTTCGCGTCTCGGTTTGAGTTTACAGCCAAGGGTTCAGGGATGCTTAGGGCTGAAAGCCCTGGTAAGCCGTTATCGCCTGTAAAGGGGAATTAGCATTGAACCAAACGGCAGATCTTAGTTGGATACCTGAAACAACATGGCTAAATTGTTGGACCCTAGAAACCCCAAAAGCCCTATAAACCCTCAAACCTTGAATCAGACATGTTAGGGTTTAGTGTTTGGTTTAGGGTTGAGGGCCACAGCCCGAACAAGAATCCTAAACTCTGAACAGATTGGCACCAAACGCCCCAAAGGAATGGACCCTCAACACCCGATCGCCTGTCCACTCGCCTACTTGGAGGATCTTGGGACTTAGCAAGCATGAACAGCCCAAACCCCATAGACTCTACCCAGGCCCCAGAATGTAGGCCCGCTTATGGATCTCCGATTTGTCGGGCTAGGGCCCCGTGATAATAGGCTCAGGTAGCCCAAAATAGCTAGAATTTAGATTGTCGCTAGACCTTACCCTGGGGCTCCAAACAGCCAAATATGTTTGTAGATGTTATGGACCCTAGAGTAGGCTCTGTATTTTTACTTGGAACTCCCGACCCTATAAGCCAAACATCCTGAGCCCTGAGTGAGTCTCACGACACTAGCATTCGTAATTTCGATGCCCGTGAGTTGTGTCCCTGCGTAAATCTAGAGGGGACAGCACCACCGGCAACATGAATCCTTGTGATATAAGTATGGCTGTCAGGGTGCTCGATGTCCTCGAAATCCACAAGCCCCCAAACCCAAAAACAGCAAACGCTGGCCGGCTTGAACCTCCCGGTTCATTTCAGGTCCTACTGAACATCAAATTCCCCCAGCAGTAGCAACCGGGGCCTCGGGTCTCTGAGAACCCCTCGGATTTTTCCAAGACACCCTGGGGATCTGCAAAATCTAAACCCTAAGCGGCTGAAGCATGTACCTATATACCTATACCCAGAAAACATTAATCAGACCTCAGCCGTAAACGCCGATTTAGGGCTTAGGGTTGAGGGTCCGTAAATAACCTAAACCCGAAACCCTAAAACCCTATAGATCCCTTAAAGGAACCCCTTAAAGGAACCCCTTATAGATCCTGAGCCATTGAGCCGAAGTGTCTCGAGCAGCTTGGCCAGGGCAGTGCTGAGCCGCTTGAGTTGGTGCTTCTTTCCTTCAGGAGACGGGCGCTTCAAACGGGCTCCCTTGAAGGTCCCTTTAAGGTATCCGTTAAGGGCTCCTTTAAGGTATCCTGTAAGGATTCCTTTAAGGGTCCCCTGAAGGGTCTCTACACAGGGCTTTCCGTAACGGTTCTGCAGTCACGTATAATGGAGAGTGGAAAGCGGACACTAAACGTCGGAACCATTATGAACGTCCTACTCTCCGAGCCCCAGCCTAAATCCTAAACGCCGAAATGAAATGGCGCGAAATCTCGCATCTGGATTAGCAAGCAGCGAACATCTACACCGCAACAGCTTGTTTTGGATGCCTTTTGGTATGCTACATTCAGAGTCAGCATGACTGCACAACAGATCTTGGGCATACAAAACGTACAGTTAGTAGGAATTTCCCGGCTAATCATGCGAATTATCGACGTGCCGAGGGAGACCCCGATGCCGTGCATCCGAACGCTAAACCCTGAAGCATAATCCTATAACTATATGTGGGGCGTTTAAAGCTATTGAAAAATATTAGTAAATAAAACCCTCTTAAGCCCAATAAGGGAAAATATAAAATTTTCCCAAAGCCCTACCTAGTATAATGAAACTATGACTAAAATGACTGGTGGCCCGGCAACAAAGGACCTCTTCCCACTAGAGACCCTCTATTCTAAACCCTTTAGGGTTTAGGGTTTAGGGAATCCTTAATGCAGCCGAAGATGAACCAAGCTTCTCATGTCGAAAGCCTTCTCCGAGGACGGAAGGCAGTCCTCCATCGACTAGCACTTTCGGGCTCCGACCGTCATTAGGACTTTGTAGGGCTAAGTCATAGAAGTTTACAGGGTCTTGTAGGGTGTTATATAGGCTTTCGGAAGTTAAGGCCTCCCATTTAAGAGTCTATCAGAAGGGTCATATTTAGCTTGGGGTAGAGCTGGTAGAGCCCGCTGCTTTCCTGAAACTCCGTGGCAGCGTAGTGCATGCCTGGATCAATATCTACGAAACCAGACCTACTGTAGCCTGTTGTTTTTATGGGTCATACGGTTGATGATATAATATATGCAGGATTACCCATGAAAAGGAATATACCATAATTCCCATAGTTTAGGGTCCTTAAGGTAATGCAGGATTTATATCATCCACCGTACATTAGCATTCGCAGTCTCGGGGCTAATTTGACTGCTTTACCACACGTTCCGTTTTTCCTGGAATACTCCACAACACAAGCCCTTAGTTTCTGAGCAACAGGCTTGAATCTAAAGGCCTCAGACTCTTTGTCGCGAAAAATCAACCCCGCGATCGAGAAAACCATTCGCCCTTCATATTGTTGTCGACTTGCCTTGTAATTGCAGCTTCTCAATATGGCGATTCATACAGACTGCTAAATGAACAAAAAGAAGGGATGTATTAGGAAGACTGAAATTCTGACCCTTGCAGAAGAAGAAGTTAATCATCAGGCATCGGCACTAAGTTTTGCCTAAAGCCTAAGTCTAAGTTCACATAACTGAACACTAGGCCCAAAAGCCCCGAACCACACACACCCTGAATCACCCCCAATCCCCAAACCCTCATCCCTGTGGACTGAATTCAAGGCCTCTTGCTGCAGGAAGCCGCAAAGCCAGCCTAGGGGTTTAGGGTTTAGGGTTTATGGGGTTTAGGGATGTCAGGTTCGGATTCGGGTGTTGGCTTTTGCCTTAGGTTGCGGGATTTTAGGGTTTCGATCCTGAAGCTAGCAGAAGTCACGCTCATGAGAGGGTCGTTGGCACCTAGGGCGTCCATTGATGATGATAATGATGATTGAGTTGGGCTTTTAGTCCTCAGCAGTTTATGTTTAGGGTTTAGAGTTTCAGGTTGAGGGTTTCAGGCCCTTTTAGGCTTGAGGGCTTCAGGGGCAGGGGTTTAGAGTCCAAATTGTTCGATTCAACAGTGTACTGGGCTTTCACTCCAGTCTAGAGTTTAGGGTACAGGGTTGTTTCAAGTCTGGAGTTCGGGCCCACGCCCTACGAAGATGGACAATGGAAAAAAGTGTGAACGCACACAACGTCCGTTGCATGCCTGGGCGGCCAAAAAGCAAATTGCAGGATCCAGCCGTGCGCTACAAAGCTGCTTCTTGCACCGAAACCCAACCCCCAAAACCCGAAACGCTACACCCTAAACCCTAAATGCCAAAAGCCACACGCTAAACCCGAAACCCTTAACCCTAAAACATTCCCAAATGAAAGCACCGGCCTGCTTGGAAAGGATTGCTCAGGGTCAACTTTCCCTTTATCTTCTGCTTGGGCGTCCTCTCTCCTGGGCTCCGAAGCAGTTGTCAAACGCTCGAGCTTCGGAGACGGCGAGAGTAAGTTTGCTCGACTACATAGTAATCCCTAAGCCCGAAACCTTAAATCCAAAAGCCGCAAGCCCCTAAGCTCCATACACCCTTAAACCCTGAGCTCCAACACCCTAAGAGCAAGCCTGCGTGCTGGAAGACTTCATAGCATGGAGTCATACACTCTCTAAGAAGCGATAAAACCACAAACCCTACGTGGAGCCTCCCCAACGGCATAATGCTTGACTCAGGAAGGCATACTTAAAGGATTATAGTAACTAAGGTTACTATTAGGGTAGCTGTACTTATATACAACCCCAATTAAGATACTTACAACCATACTTACTAAGTCCCATAATCCTCCAAGTAGACCCTAAACCCTAAACCCTATAGATCCCTTTATAAGGAACCCTATAGATCCCTTTAAGGAGCCCTTTTTGGAACCTTACTAAGTCCCATGATCCTCCAAGTAAGGTAGAAACGAGACACCCACCAAGATCCTTCGAAGTCCAATGCAGGATTGGACGTTGCAGTTCTTGGGGGGCTTTGAGAAATCGGGGTCTACACCTCTCTCTATCTGTCTGCTTACCTATTTATGGACCTATCCATCTATCTATCTATGTATCTACCTGTACTCCACTCAATCGGGAACCACCAAAATAGTGTTGGTAATGAATTAGGCCCCCATATTACCGACGTTCTGGGTTGCGGAGTGGGGATTTCGTGCTCGAGGTTGTGGCGTCTATAGATTGTAGAAACCCTGCACCCTGCGCTTCACGTCTGCCTTGGTTTTTGTTTGGGGCTTGGGTAGAAGGAATCCCCAAAGGGTCCTATGTACTGTTATGGGGGATACCTGCACAAATCATAAAAGTAATTCCTAACATGGAAACCCTACATTCTATATACTATAAAGGTACTTTGGACCCTTTGGGATCGAATTACTGAATGAGATTTGGGTTCAGAGGGTTTGTGCTCAAATCCTGACCCTTAGAACTGCAAAGCAAGCCGATTCTGCACGAATGCAGGCACCGAGTCATGATTTAAAGTTTAGGGGGTTTTGGCCGAGATGCCGTGACGAACCAGCATGACAACGCAAAGAAGCTCCACACCGTCAATCACAGAGACTCTCCTTTCCCGCGGGAGATGTGCTACGGATGGTGGACTCAAGCAACACAAGCTTCTAAGACATGTCCAGGTGCGACGGGGCTAGTCTCAGAACGGCCGTACCCGAACTCCGAACTGATCCCCTTCGTTCTGGAAACTGTGTGTGTGTGTGTGTGTGTGTGTGTGTGTGTGTGTTTGTCTGCGTGCGCTTCAGGATCGCCCTAGACGTTTTAATGCACATTCGGCTGACCTTCTTCATGGTTCCCGAACCAGCATAAGGTAGAAGCCAGAAAGTTGGAATATGATTATCCTAACCCTTCTATGGTAAATTATAGGGTATCCTACCATGAAACCATTCCAACTTTCTGGAGTTCCCTTTACGGAACCCTTATAGATCCTTTAAAGGAACCCTTATAGATCCCTTAAAGGAACCCTTATAGATCCTTTCAAGGGTTGAGCAGAATGAACGTCATTGCAGGACCTTCTCGGGGTGTGAAGAGCCCGGTTGAGGTTTAGGGCCGCTTCGGCCGGCCCTAAGGACTCTAAACTATGGGAATTATGGTATATTCTTTATAATTTAGAAGCTGCCCCCACCCTGTAATAGTGACCATAAGGATTATATAGGATTATATTAGGGCCCTATTATACTCCTATTATACCACTATTACAGGGTGGGGGCAGCTCCTAACTTATAATGGGTATCAACAGTATCATGGAGACGCCCCTCTTGCCCGAGTGATGGGCACGGATTGCCGGGAAGGCTCGATGCCGTCGCAAAGCAATCTTGTGGCTCAGGACCTTTAGGGCTTATAAATAATAGGGAGCCGGCCCTAACAACTGCAGCTGCAACCCCGCGCTAAAACACGTGCATCCTGCAGATGCCTTCAGCCTCACCAACAGAAGCTGCAAACCTGTAACTGTACCTATAGTCTCCATTGTAGTTCCTTTTCTTGGTTAACCAGCTTTGTGGCTAGGAACCTATAATAGAGATTTTGGACAACCAAAAAAAGGAACTACAATGGAGACTATAGGTAGCTCCAAACTCCGGAAGTGCCCCAGAGCCCTAGTGCCCCACTCCAAACAACAAGAACCCGAATGCCATACACTCTATAGCTAGACTCTCAATCATAAAGCATTCTACCCCAAACCCCTCTGATATACCCTAATTTACCCACTATTACGGACCCATAAGGGCTCCATTAGAGGGTACTTTTTGTGGCTATAAAGTATTCATTGTAGTTCCTTTTTTTGGTTAACCAAAATCTCTATTATAGGTTCCTAACCATAAAACTGGCTAACCAAAAAAAGGAACTACAATGGAGACTATAGGTATAAAGTATTCTGACCCCAAAGATACTCGAGGCCCCAGACACCGGTCAAGGGTTCGGGGGCCTGGGGTGTTGCGGATTTCGGGGGGTCTTGTCGCTTATGTCGGACATTCGAGGTTTACCTATAGTCTCCATTGTAGTTCCTATTTTTGGTTAGCCTTTTTTTCTATGTTAGAGATTTTGGTTAACCAAAAAAAGGAACTACAATGGAGACTACAGGTAGGATGGTGTAAAACTCAGATTTTCGGGCTAGGTATTGTGGTTTCAAGATTCTGGGGTCACGAAATACAAAGTTTATAACGATTGTAACCAGCATGTAGATCCCTGATTGAGGTACCGCCCTTGCTTCGGACGAATAAGATGTCGGATCCTCCTGCCCTAAGGCTCCATGTACCCATATAGTATATACTTAGGCCTTAAAGTACCCATATAGGGACCCCTTTAAGGCTTAAGTATCTACTATAAGAAAGGTACATGGAGCCTTTGGGCTGTTAGCGTCATTTGAAGGCGGTAAGCTCTAAGCATGATGCACAGATGGCCATGTGAGCAAGCATTCACGAAATGCTGCGAAACCGCTAGAGAGCCCCAATACCCTTTAATTACAGACTATGGCTCAAATCATATAGGGCTTCGAATTATGATTTAAGCTACATTCCTTAATTAAGGGGTATTGGGCCCTCCGGGCCATTGCTATAAAATCAATCGCGCTTGCATGCAGACCAGACTTTCATGTACAAAAACCTTCAAACCCCTCAAGAACCCGAAACCCTAAACCTGAACCCTAAACCCTAAACCCCTGAACTCCAAACCGAGTCCTCGACAGCTTCGGTTGCTGTCGATTCGTTGGCGATTCGACCACCACCGGCGCAACTGAGAAAACAGGCTCAGGCTTGGATCTCTTCTACCATTCAGGAAAAGTTTAGAGAGGAATCGGTACTAGGTGGGGCTTTTAAAGCTATTGAAAAAATAGTAAATAAGATCCTCTTAAGCCCAATAAGGGAAATTATAAAATGTCCCAAAGCCCTACCTAGGGTACGGTGACCTTAGCAACAGTGGAAGCAGCTGCGTGAAGTCTCAAGGCACTCGGCGCCAGCCCTGTCCTGCTAGCTCAACCCGTCGGCAAAGCCGACCACCAAACCACCAAACAGCAGGCTGATGCAACTCTTGAGTTGATATATGAATATGGGAGATTTCAAAAATAGGGGACCCTAATATAGTATCCTAGATAGTAGGATCCTTCTTATAAGAACCCCAAAATAAGGTACCCCTAATTGTCGGAAACTCCCACATCAGGGTCAGATGGGTTTCAAGGAGTTTTAGCAGGAGTTTGGGCGGTTGCTTGGATGGAAAAATGCCGTACCTTGGGCCGTACCTGTGGAGGCTTGACCGCCATGGCACCCTAATCCCGCACCGAATCCCTGACATGAACCCACCTACCCTGCAGCTTCGAGCCGCCACAACCGGATCCCTACAAGATAGATAAGCAATGTGAACAGGCGCGTGAATAAAGTCCTCATAAACAGACAGATGCACATAGATCTAACGCTGAAGGTATGTCAGGAACAGCCCCTTGTAGGGGCACTTATAGCACCAGTACGGGATCCTTATGTCTAGGATTTTCTGGCCCCCTGCACACCATGACACCCGCAAACCCTCAATTCTGACGAGACCACCACCACATCAGGGTCAGATGGGTTTCAAGGAGTTTTAGCAGGAGTTTGGGCGGTTGCTTGGATGGAAAAACGCCGTACCTTGGGCCGTACCTGTGGAGGCTTGACCCCCATGGCACCCTAATCCCGCACCGAATCCCTGACATGAACCCACCTACCCTGCAGCTTCGAGCCGCCACAACCGGATCCCTACAAGATAGATAAGCAATGTAAACAGGCGCGTGAATAAAGTCCTCATAAACAGACAGATGCACATAGATCTAACGCTGAAGGTATGTCAGGAACAGCCCCTTGTAGGGGCACTTATAGCACCAGTACGGGATCCTTATGTCTAGCATTTTCTGGCCCCCTGCACATATAGTAGTACTTAGGCCTTGAAGTAGCCATATAGGGACCCCTTTAAGGCCAAAGTACCTACTATATGGGCACATGGACCCTTAGGGGATACTTCCCCAAATCAATAATTGTTAATTTCTAATAGGGATCCTTAAAAGGGATCTACAGGGCTCCTTAAAAGAGAGCCGAATCAAGGCACGTCGGTCTCTCAGAGACAGTCGAGGCTTGAAGTTCATCTCCTTCAAGAGCTCATTCCTCGTACTGTTGAAGATATAAACCCCTAGGGTTCCTTTAAAGGGATCTATAAGGGGTTCCTTTACGGGATCTACAAGGGGTTTCCTTTAAGGGGTTCCTTTAAGGGATCTATAAGGGGTTTTAGGGGTTCCTTTAAGGGATCTATAGGGTTTTAGGGTTTAGGGTTTAGGTTGAGGATATAAATCCTCGTGACCCTAAGGACTCTAGACTATGGGAACTACGGTATAGTCCTTATAGTGGGTAATGCAGGATTTTGTCCATCAGCAGTAGGGATCCCAGAGGCTGCGACAGCCCCTGAACTAAGGAGCATTGCTTCATCACAAACACACATGGCATACGTTTGAAAATGATGAACAGACATGTAAATCAACAGTCATACATATATATATATACATACACCTATTGGTGCCAAGCTTATGCATCTTCGTGTTCAGAAAGACAGATAGATAGGTAGGTAGATACATAGATACCTTGAAGTATGCATGTCTACATGTTTGAAAGCATTGAACGCTTGATTGAATGATCTCAATTAAGGGTATCTAACTTTCGGGGATTATTGGGATCAGAAGGCCTAACCCTAAACCTTCGCAGCTCATTTGTCTTTGGGCTGCGCTTCAGTGCTTAGGGTTCAATGTCAGCAGTAGTCGAAGTTTATTTGGGGGTTCCAGAGAATACGGGATTGGGGGCTGAGCTTTACCCAGAGGCCCCAAAGTAGTTCCTTTTTTGGGATTACCTTATAGGATTCTATATATATATATATATATATGAACCCCAAAAAGGAATTACTTTGGGGCCTTAGGGTAGGCCTTCAGGTTTGAGGCTCTGGGCTTTCATCAGCGGCTTAACAGAGCTGGGCGGCACAACGTCACCAAAGTGGTCGATGATCCCCCAGCGCGGTACACCCGGCCAGAGATCCTTGTCGACTACGAAGTGCCAGAGAGGATTCAAGGGCGCTCGAAGGATCGGAGAAGTGTTACAAAATTGAATCTATCTATCTATATATATATATATTATGTACATATATACATACACATGTATAAAATAAAAATAAATTGTACATCTGTATCTAAATCTGTACCTATATATCT
Source organism: Symbiodinium sp. CCMP2592 (assembly GCA_905221615.1). Lineage (NCBI taxonomy): Eukaryota > Dinophyceae > Suessiales > Symbiodiniaceae > Symbiodinium > Symbiodinium sp. CCMP2592. The sequence continues at coordinate 1,297,994 of CAJNDT010006069.1, read as the reverse complement.
GTATATTTCCGTATCTACATACATACATACATACATACATGCATGCATACATACATGCATGCATACATACATGTGTATATATATATACACACAGATGTATACAGATATATACACATATTTATGTGTTTAAAGTAGGGCGTGATAGATTTCACGGGGACACAACGAGGTTATTACGGGGCGATTGAAGCTTCATAAAACAACAACAAGATAACATTGAGGCGCGAGAACATAAACTGAAACTTGAACCATCAGCCCAATCACTCTCAAACAAAAGCGATGGAACTTGCTCGTCTTGAGTATGGGAATCTACGTAGTGTACGTCTTTCGACCTGCAACTATAAGCTGTGCCACGCTCGCTCCTACCAGTCATACCATACCAACAACTAGTAAGGGAGTTTCCGAACATAGGAGACCCGAATATAGTACCCTAAATACAAGGATCCATACAATAAGGACCCCAAAATACGGTACCCCTAACTTTCGGAAACTCCCGTAAATCTTCGAGACGAGGCACTGTGACCAGCGACTCCTCACGGCCTCAGTGAAGAGCCGGATGGGTTTTGGAAAACCATACAGGGCTTTGGGATTAGGATTAGGGGTCTAGGCCTTTCAGTCAGGCAGTTTAGGGGTTCAGGGGTTTGGGGCGCTCATAGGGCTGAGGGTTTAGGATTTAAGATTTTACCTATGGTCTCCATTGTAGTTCCTTTTTTTGGTTAACCCGTTTTAAGGTTAGGATCCTATGATATAGAGATTTTGGTTAACCAAAACAGGAACTACAATGGAGACTATAGGTAGGCCTTTTCAGGCCCCTGAACTGCGAACCCCAAACCTGTTTTTTTTAGGGGGTTTCGGGCGAGCTCGTGGTCTTTCCAAGTATAGAGGGGCCCAAAACGCACATAAGCAGCATAAGCATCTTATAGAGATATTCCGACCTTATTGGGCTTCATTATAAGGGTGTTTACATATTCGTCAAGAAACTTCCAAGGCCTCTAAGCCTCAGTAAAGACTGAATGTGACGAATTCATCAACCCGGCACAAACTCGACAACCCTCAAGACCTGAATCACAGCCCTTAGACAACATGAGGGGCTCTTTAGGATTTCTTGGAGAATGATGGGACTGAGCAAGTAAGGCTATAAGTACCTTAAGTGGGGTTATAGGTAGTTATTAGTATAGTTACCCTAATACTAACCTTAGTTACTACGTCCCATGATCCTTTAAGTTGGGTTCCAGCAGTCGGCATGGCCCATATTATGAGTATGCCGAGGCCTCCCACAAAGTTTCAGAGATTTAGGCTTTAGGGTACTGTTGGCAGTCGAGGCCGCAACAAGCTCTAGCCCAGCAGCTCGAAGTACAGATTCAGTCGAAACCGACACATAAAACACCTGCTACCGGTTATCCTAAACCCTAAACCCTAAACCCTAAACCCTCAAGCCGCAGTCCTTGAACAGGATGCGCAGGGCTGAAGACGAAAGCCGACAAAAGACGTCACTGCAGTCACTGCAGACCAAAGTTATCCCCTAAACCCGAAACTCCTCATCGCACCCAGGGACTGCCGCGTACCCCTGAAGAAAGGAACCCTAAACCCCTAAACCCTCATATCAGCCCAGGGCGCCATTCACTATAGAGCGGTAAAAAGTGATGCCGAAGATGGTCTGGCCGAAAATCTTTTGAAGCTGCGCTGCAACCTCTTTCTCCTCGGCAGGATGACCCAGTGCTGGACTTGCCTAAATGATTCATATGGGTGGTTGTCAAAATTATGGTCCCTTCTGGGGTACCCTTAATGATAGGTGCCGTATAATAATAGGGACCCAAAAAGGGGCCATAATTTTGACAACCACCCATATAGGGGCCTACTTTACTGGGCCACGAAACCCTATTCTGATCATCAATCATTAAGGCCAATGTGTTAGAGGGTTGCTGCTCCCCCAAACCTGATTTTCAATATTGCAATCGCCGTTACCGAATAAACCCCTAGAGGGAACCGCAGCGAAACTGAACTGGGCGATGGACTGGTGTTGAAGGCTAAGGCTACGGTAGTCTCTACGTAGGCACTTTGGGGGCCAAAGTATATACTACTTGAGTACATGGACCCTTAAGCCCTAAACCCTCATAGAGCCCTTATAGTAACCCTTAAAGGATCCCTATTTGGGTACATGGACTCTTAGGCCCAGGCCTAGGACCCCTTCATCATATCTGGGCCTGCGAGTAACCTAGGAACAAAAAGGGTGCCCTTTTGGTCTAAAGAGGCTTACTATACTGAACTTAGAACCCTAGCAAAAATTGTAATTTTAGCTGTTTCTTAGGGATTATAATAACCAAAAATTAAAAAGTATTTCCAAGAGCCCCTAAGCATATGAGGGAACCGGAACCCTTAAAAAAGGGAATAAGGGCCAACTTTAGGTCCCAGGACTTCCGACTTCCCGTAAAGCTCCAAGTAATGTAGGGCCTTAAGAGTTAGAATAGGGTTTTGGTGCTTTTAGGGTTTAGTGTTCCTTTAAAGGGGTCTATGAGGGTTGCGATAAGGGTACGATAATATAGGGGCCCTGGTAATTCGAATAGGGTTTTGGGGCCCGCTATACTAGAATTATAATGAGGACTCCAGAATAGTATTGGTAATTAACTATTTAGGCCCCCATGTACACGGTTTAGGCTTCGTGGCTTTTTACCTTCGTCCGTGGAATCAGTGAGTGAGTGCTCCTCTCGCGTACACAGACAACTGGGGCAAATAGCAGACCATGTGAGTGATGCCGTATGCGTAAGCCATACGTAAACCCAGCTCAGGGCCTGTGAAGAGATGTTAGGCAAACGAGTCACCCCTGTGTAAATAGCGACAAGTGCACCACCAAGATTAGCTCGTACTGACATCACTGACTGCCCTGTTTAAGCACCCCAGTCCCCCGGAAATGGAGACAAGCTGCCTTCAGGCTCAAGACACAGCTGTGGCCATTTTGAATGGTGCTGGCCAAGAGGTCAGAGAAAGCGGCTTCTTCCAGCTCGTCCGATGAGAGGATGGTGGGTGAAACTACGCAATAGCCATAGTACCTCAGGCTGTTGACGGCAGGGCTAGAGGGGTGTCAGTTTTGGTGGTAATGAGGAAAATGGCTCCAAACTGCTTTAGGGGGCGATCTGACTAGAGCCTTCATTTGCGGTTCATTCAGGGGCCTCCATAGTTCGAATATGGGGTTTGGCGGGGTACTTGAAAACATACTCCACTTTTATTATAAGAGCCCCCCCTCATAATGGTATGGGTAACAAATTTACCCAGTTCGACCGTACAAGGCTATAACCCAGACGGTCCGAGCAACCAAACAGTACCTTGGGATCCTAAAACCTAGCGTTTTAAGGGTTCTACCCTCTAATTGAGGGGTCATGACCTACTATTTTGTAGGGTTTGGGGATACAGGTAAGGTTTCAGGTCACACAATCCATGCTCTGAATGGTTTTTGGACCTGGAAACCCTGCAATTTGGGTAATTACTGGGACCCTGAGGATAATACTGCCAGGCAACCGTATCAGCAGACCCAACAGTCTGAAACATCTGCAGCTGCAACAGGAATCTGAGGATCTGAACTCTACCCCTGAGGGTCCAAACGACCCAGTAATCGGGTACTCGGGTTTATGATAACAGTTTTGTAGGAAACTGCTTTGGAGAGCATATGACAATTCGGTACTTAGTCCCTGAGGCTACCTCTAGTCTCCATCGTCGAGTTGAAGCATTTTTGATGCCCCTAAACCCTAAAGCGTCCTAAACCCTAAAGCGTCCTAAACCCTACTGTCCTAAACCCTAAAGCCTAAAGCGTCCTAAACCCTAAACTGTCCTAAACCCTAAAGCCTAAAGCGTCCTAAACCCTAAACTGTCCTAAACCCTAAACCCTAAAGCCTAAACCGGATTCCGGGCAGGATGTGTCGGCCTAGACTTCATGAGCTGCGGTGGGATTTGCCCTACAAACGAACCCTAAGGGTCCACGTACTGAAAAGTATATACCTATAGTCTCCATTGTAGTTCCTTTTTTTTGGTTGACCCGCTTTATGATTAGGTTCCTACAATAGAGATTTGGGATAACCAGAAAAAGGAACTGCCATGGAGACTATAGGTACATTGGCCCTAATGTAGTCCCTATATAGGTACATTGGGGCCCATGTATCTCTGTATGTGTGGGTACATGGACCCTTAGGGAAACAAAAACCCTACCTTGGTAAGGACTTTCATGTAAGGGTGGTTGTGAAAATTAGGGTCCCTTTTTGGGGTACCCTAAATACTAGGTGCCGTATTATACTAAGGATCCCAAAAAGGGACCCGAATTTTGGTGTTGAAAACATACGAAGATACAATAAGGAACCCTAAAGCAGGTAGGTTTTACTGACTTCGGGTAGAAAAGGTTGCTGCGGCTGCCTGGGCAAATCCAGCTTCTCTCCTCTCCAAATGTTGGCTGAGAGCCAAGCTGTTGAAAGTAGGGTGTATAGGGTTTAGGAGCCAGCCAGATATTGACGGATAAAGATCCGAAAGTCAGCAATGGTAGGGGTGAAGAGGGCAGTGTAGAGCATGGAAGTTTGCATGGTCGCCGTCTGCTGACGTAATCTGAAGCAGCCGAGGCACAGCATTCCGACACACACAACTTGAACTCGAAATCCGTCACTCTTTGGGTATTCCTGCCGTGGCTTCAGGTCGAGCTTACGTAGCGTAGGATACGTTGCACTATGTAACTGAAGTGATACGAGTCACTCTCATCAAGCCCTCTGTATCTTTAGCTCAACCGGCTGATGAATGTGCAGCGTGGGTGATTGACCAACTCGTATATGCTCGGAAGTCGGGGTTTTCCAGCTAGGCCGCTTCTCTCAACAAACTTCACATTTTCCGTCTGCCAGATTTAACCTATAGAACCGCCACATGCACGACCAGGCTTCAGCGTCGAGATTTCACGGCAGACCGCAGCAGGGGTTTTGCTGGAACGAGGCTTCCGCAACGAAGGTGTCACTTAGTTAAGATCCAAATGAAGCGAACCAGCCCTTCAAATGGCAAGAGCATCCGAAACCCTAAACTGGTCCTAAACCAGACCCTCAACCCTCAACCAGCCGCGAAAGTCACGGAGCCCCCTATATAGCAGGAAGCGCACGCACACACACACACACACACAAACACCCGCGCGCACAGGGCCGTGCGCGAACAAATTAATCCGCAATGCGTGGCATGGGGGGGGTTCATCGCGAACATACCAAACATAACAGATACTTGGAGGTTCATTGGTAGTTGTAAGTAGCGTAACTATACTTATAACCCATATTAGGGGACTTATAACCCTACTTATAACTACCCCTGAACCTCCAACAAGTAGTCGCAAGTCTGCAGGCCCCACCTATAGTCTCCATTGTAGTTCTTTTGCTTGGTTAACCAGTTTCATGGTTAGGACATTATAAATGAGATTTTGGTGAACCCCAAAAAGGAACTACAATGGAGACTATAGGCAGATTTCCCTTCTGTGGAAGGCCTGCCTTCCATTCTTTAAGAACCGTTACTTGGAGGATCATGGGACTTAGTAAGGTTCCTTAAAGGGCTCCTTAAAGGGATCTATAGAGTTCCTTATAAAGGGATCTATAGGGTTTTGGGTTTAGGGTCTACTTGGGGGGATCATGGGACTAAGTAAGTATGGGTACAAGTACCCTAATTGGGGTCATAAGCAGTTATAAGTATAGTTACCCTAATAATAACCTTAGTTACTAAGTCCCATGATCCTTTAATTTAAGTACCAGTACAATTATAAGCACTACTACTGCCATTCTTCCATTCCCTACTAACCAAAGGTAAGCAAACGAATGGACAAAAAAATGCTAGATATGCAACCCTGTAAACGCACCTTATCCTCAATAATCTGCGACTCCACTTAGCAAGCCCTCAACCTTTAACCCCTAAGCATACTGCGGCCGAATCATCTCGGCAGAAATGAAGTATGGTTTTAAGAACCTTGATCGGGGTTATAAGTACTTCTTAGTATACTTACCCCGATAGCAACCTTAGTTACTAAGTCCCCATGATCCTTTAAGTAGGCTTTGGTACTCTGGGCTCTGATGTCGCGCCTCAGGGCTACGGTCTTTGTACCTATAGTCTCCATTGTAGTTCCTGTTTTTGATTAGCGAGTTTTTTGGTTAGGATCCTATAATAGAGATTTTGGTTAACCAAAAGGGAGCTGCAATGGAGACTGTAGGTATACTTTGAATTCCACAGCATGTCAGACCAGCGGAATACAGCATATACTTCACCTGGATGTGCGTGAGAAAGCTCTTTTGAGTAGAGATGCAGGACAAAACTTCTGAATCCCCAGTGCAAAGGGAGTGAAAATCCCTGAACGTTAAACCTGAACCTCAAACCCTAAACTTAACCCTGTATCCTGAACCGAGTGAGTCTTCGGAGTTCTTAGGGCTTCGAGTTTAAGATTCTTAGGGGATATGGCTTTTTGGGTTTGGAGTTTATATACTGAGCTTGGCACCAAAAGGCTGTAGCAACAACAAACTTGTTTCCAAGTACTACAAGGTTGAGGGTTTAGGGGGGTTGTCGATCTCCTGGTAGGTGGGTAGGTAGATGTAGGGTTGAGGCCATAGGGCTCAATATTTACAAGGGGTTATGGCATTTTGGGGTTTGGAAATATAGGGTTTAGGGTCTACCCTAGGCTATACCTCCCTTAGAACCATAATTAACACACCTAATATGTTTAATATTCGCATGTGTTTTACATGAGCAAAAGTACAAAGATTCCTAAGAAGATCATAGTAGACTCAAAAAGGTCTCCTGGTAGATGTAGGAGCCCTCTCGCCGTACTGACCCGGTGTCTTCAAAGGTGCAGATGTAACGATCGTCGCCGGACTCGATCGAAGAGAACAGAGCCCGACCCCCTCCATGATCCTTTCGGCTGCAAACTTGTGGGGTTTAGAAGAGGCTTAATAAGGGATCTATAAGGGTTCGATCTATAGAGCCTTTAAGGGCTCCTTAAAGGGATCCATAAGGGTTCTATAAAGGGTTTTTAGGGTTTAGGGTTTGGGAGTTTCCGAAAATTAGGGGGTACCTTCTTGTGGGGTCCTTGCAATAAGGATCCTACTATTTAGGGTACCATATTAGGATCCCCTATGAACGGAAACTCCCATAAGACAGTCCAAAAAGGCATTCTTTTCTCGTGCTGCCTGCTTCTCCAGGACTTGAAGAGGCTGGATTTAAAGAGCCCAATACCCCCTAATTAAGGAATGTAGCTTAAACCATAACATGAAGCCCTATATTTTTTAAGCCATAGTCCTTAATTAAGTGGTATTGGGCTCTGGGGACACGGTTTGATTTTTACGGGTGCAGCATTTGGAGAGCTAGGCTTCGGGACTGAAAGTTGTGGGCAACTAGTACTGATACTAGTACTTGTACTAGTACATAAAGTAAATATGGTATTAATACTACTACTACTACTACTACTACTACTACTACTACTACTACTACTACTACTACTACTACTACTACCACTACTACTACTACTACTACTACTACTACTACTACTACTACTACTACTACTACTACTACTACTACTCGTACTACTACTACTACTACTACTACTACTACTACTACTACTACTACTACTACTACTACTACTACTACTACTACTACTACTACTACTACTAGTAGTACTAGAAGTTGTTATAGTACAGATTCAGGACAAGTAATCAGCAGGGCCAAGAGATGTGCTAACTAGAGCCAATTCTTCTTTGTTTTTGTCAACTAATAATATGTTGGGTTGATTTTGTTGGGGTGGGGTTCTTGTTGAGGGAAGCAACGCAAATGAACTTAGCCGCAGCCAGAACAACCGCACAAGGAATCAAACCCCAAAACGCGAAACAATCAAGGACCCTGAAGACACGACGTCAGGAGGAGAGTCTTCCGAAACCATGAAGCCCGGTGCAAAAATCCCAAGGCTTAGCAGCCACAAATGGTGTAGCGTTTAGGTGTAGCGTTTTCGGATAAGTGAAATAATGCAACAACCAAAGTAAGATCCCCCTTCTTGTTCCGCACTCTGCACGGCCTGGGGGTGGTACAGGTAGATCTCTCTGTCCGAGCGCTTGACCTCAGCTGTTCAGGGTCAGGGGTTTCGGGTTTGGGTCTCTAGCTCTTTAAGGATGTAGAAACTCATACTGTCATACTGTTGATGGACAATATCCTGCATGGCCCTAAGGACTCCAAACTATGGGAATTATGGTATGTTCCTTATAATGGGTAATGCAGGATTTTGTCCATCAGCAGTACTGCATGTGGCCTTGGTGCTACTTCGAGCCGTGAGACAAAGTTGAATTTCAAGGCTTGAATCACCTCCCCAAGGTTCCTTTAAGGGTACCTTTAAGGGTTCCTTTAAGGGTTCTATTCGGGTTCCATAGAGTTTAGGGTTTAAGGGTCCTTATTCTGAGGCTTCAGAGCCGAACAGCCTCGTGGGTTCGGAGCCTTGAAGGGTTCGTGGCAGGAAAGGCGGAAAGTAAACTGAGAAACTCATATATAAGTATAACCCAACATAGAACCACTGTAAAACCAATAAAAGCCTAGATAAGTAAAACCCAACATAGAACCACTGTAAAAAACACAAAACATCATACAACCGTTCTCAAATCCTCTACTCTAAACTCTGCCCTGGAGACGGAGATGGCGAAACCTGTAGTCTTAAAGCTGCATCGTAGCGACGGGCTTCTCCAAGAACGGCTTGTCAATCTTCTGCTGCCCGTTTACGATCACGTGATCGTCGTACTCCTCCCCACAGGAACGACTGAGAACTTGCATTCACGGCTGGGGAGTATATGCTACGACACTTATACCCAGGGTCCACATATACTACCATTGTGGAATTCGGTCCGAAAAGACCATCCTCAATATGGTTTTTGGCACCTAATTCCACAGTAGCAGTGTATATGGACCCTCTTGGATAATCAGCAACACTGAAGCATAGCAACCGACTAAACAGGCTTTGAATTAGCTTGGGGCCTTGGTTTAGGATTTCAGCATGAGGTCTAGGCCCATTGTGTTGATGCTGAGGCTTGCGGGCTTCCGGGTTCTCCAAACTGAAGCCGGAGCCGTGCTCAAGGTTTACCACAGACTCCATCGTCGTTCCTGCTTTTGGCTCAGCCAATTATATATTTAGGATCCTATAAGGTCAGGTAACCCTAATAAGAAACTACAATGGAGACTAATTACATAGACCATGTGGGGGGCTCCTTTACAGGGTCTGAAAGGGCTACTATAAGGGATCGGTACAAAAAGCCTTCATAATTATAAGCAAACTTTTAGCGCAACTTCAGAAACGACTCGGACGCACGTCCTACTTGTAGCTTCTGGGAGCTCGCATGGCTCAGGTTGTCATATAGGGGCCGTCACGAAATAAGGATCCCCCCCAAACATAGTATAGGTAATTCTTACCCTAAGGCCCCATCGTAGTTCCTTTTTGGGGTTCAAACTTAGAATCCTATAGGGTAATCCCAAAAAGGAACTACTTTGGGGCCTATGGGTAAGGCCCCTATAGTAGCTCCATGCCTAGGAGCTGTCACTTACACCCGAGACCATGATCTCTAAACACTGCAAGAACTTTTCAACTCCCTTTTCAATCCAGTCCTGAGGGAATAGTGTCATTGGGTACCTAGACGATCATACCCTATGGTTAGGCTCTCTTATATGGAAAAGTAGGTACCCCAAAAAGGGGTAGAGTGACCCTATGGGTACTTCGTACTGCACTTACATTCAGGAACCCGTATCTAGCCAGGACCCCATACCTACCTACAGTCTCCATTGTAGTTGCCTTTTTGGGTTAGCTTATAGGACCCTGAACAAAAAAACATACACAGGAACTACAATGGAGAATGGAAAGGCAGCAAGACTAGGTGGGGCTTTTAAAGCTATTGAACAATCTTAGTAAATAAGATCCTCGTAAGCCCAATAAGGGAAAATATAAAATGTCCCAAAGCCCTACCTAGAAGATCTGGAAGCGTTGAGAGGTCCTCAACTCTCGTAGGACACTGGCCTTCGAAGGCACACTCTGCATACCTGGGCTGCTTCCGTCGGGGGGTCCCATCTCCAGGGTTTAGGGTTTGAGGGCTTAGCGTTTAGGGGTTGGGGTTGAGGTCGTCGTCCAATCCTAGCGCCCATCATGGTAAGACTACTGAGGGCTTAGACCAGAGTCCCTCACTTACTGCCAGAAGCTCCCAGTTTAGGGCTTTCATGTGTTCGGGGTATCAAGGTCTATCATACAGGGGCTTATATCTCCTGGCCGCCAAACAAGACGAGATCGAGACCCTGTTTTGCAGTTGCTATATGCTTTGGACTCCGAGTGCAGGTCTTGCAGAAGCTCTTGGAACAAGGAAATCGCTTCGAGTTTAGAACGTTCGATTTCGGGGTCTTCTTGCTTCAGACTCGCCCTAAATCTAAAACCTAAACCCTTAGCCCCTAAAGCCCTAAACTCTAAACACTAAACCCTAAATGGTAGGGCTTTGGTAGATTCTGAACTCTAGTACAAGAACGAGGAAGGCCTGCCACCCCCTCCAAAAAAGACAGTCAAAGGGGAACAGGGGGGACCCTTAATGGGGACCCCTACCCTATAATGGGCTTTCTAATCCGGGGATATAATAGCTATATTAAGGGTATATACCTATGGGTCCTTCTTAAGGGTCCCTCCTTTTACACTTGGAGACAGAGGTCTAGAGCAGCCTCTCGGCGAGGAGGATTCTCAGGTTGTCGAGTTAGGAATAGGCCCAAACCTTGAACCCCCTGAACCCACCAAACCCCATCCGCAATTAGTCCTTAGAGTAGAAGCCAGAAAGTTGGAACATCAATATCTCCTCATGGTATAGGGGATCCCAGCACGAATCATCCTAAATCCAGGTTCCAACTTTCTAGGGCTCACTATAGACCCAAAACTCGGGCTGGATTTCCACAGGAACATTGAGCTTCTGAGCTTTCGGGCTCGGGTGAGTCTCGAAAGTCGGCGCACTTTCTATCCGGGAAACAGACGGTGCAGGGCTTAGGGCTTGAAGTTTAGGTTTGAGGATCCTTCTGGGGTTGAGTGCCTCGTAGTTTTGTGGCTTGCATGAAGTTTGGATTTAGGAATCCTTCTGGGGTTGAGTGCCTCTCAGTTTTTTGTGGCTTGAAGTTCAGATTTAAGGTTAGGGCTCAGATCGTAGGGCCGGCAAAAGCAAACCAGGGAGTGCTAGCAGTCATGAGACTTTGGCGTTGGAATGCCATGTTCCTCGGATCATTTCCAGGAATCATGTTGCCCGATCAAGCCTCGACCCTGGATTCCGAACTACAATCTGCGACATACAGTACATCTCAAGCCGCACATCTAGACTGTCTAGACTCATGGCTTGAGACAAGAGTTCCAGAAAACAAGGGAACAGATAGAGGCCGGACTCACTACGACCTCACTACGTGGTAGGATGCTTAATAGGAGAGCTATTGGTACAGATGCCGATATGCCTGCTTGCGCTTTGTTGCATGGGGTATCTACCCAGCTGGTGCGGAGTTTACACACCTTGCATACATGGGAGACCATGAGTTAGGAATCCCTCCGACGGTCTAGGGTTTAGGGTTTAGGGGAGGTCGCTGCGACTGTAGAAGTGACATAGAGGCCTGAATAGATGTTGTAGGGCTTTCAGGTACATTATGTTGCAGGGTATAACGTACGGAATAAACTTGGTACAGATTTACCCAAGGGGTCTCAAATAGTACATGGTTTGGCCCCTGTGCACCTTTATAGGGACTATTAGTTTAAGGCCAAGGTAACTCTTTGGGTACATGGACGCTTGGGGTCAGTCATTTAAACCCATGCTCCACATCTCCGCTGCGCAGAGTCATCTTACGAGCGTTTCAGAAAAGTGTTGGTTCCTCGGTCCTTGGAATGTATGGGCTGCTCGATGGGTTGGGGTTCATTTTCTGAGGGATGCTCTGCACGCTGCTGAGCTGTTCTATGTCAACGGCGCAGACATCTCATGGTGTTCAGAGATGCGCAGGAGTGATGCCAACGAGTGAAGCTTAACACTAAACTCGAAACCTTACGCTCCAAAACTAACTGTAAACAGAACACAACCCAAAATCATGATACATGCCCTGAGCCCCAACGCGACAGGAGCACGACCTAGAATTTTGCGAGATAACAGGCTGTGGCCCCGAAATCTCGGCTTTGGATGGCCTCCATGTTGTCGAGCCCGGAATACTCGTAAAGCTCAGTATAGCAGCATATAATTTTGCATTAGCAATGATGAAAACAATCACCGTCATACAAAATCAGTGAGACTTATCCATGCGGGTCCTGTCCTTTGAGCAAAACCCACGCCCTGGAGGGTTCAATGGTCCAGTTCTTCTTTCTGTGCAGAGGTGCCCCTAAGTCCGAAATCTGAACGCAGTTATGGTCGATAATTTGTTTAATTATTTTGAAGTCCCGAAGATAAATTTAATTCCTACCTCAAGACAAAGACAAAGAGAGGCTCGGAAAGCATGCGCAGCGCCCAGCGCCTGTCGGCTAACTCGATGAGACAGCGGACATCCTCAGCCAAAGCTCTTCAAGACTTTTAGCCCTGCAGGTGTTGTGGGGTTTCGTGTAGGGCTTAGGGTTTTTGTTTGAGACTGGAGTTAGGGTTTCGAAGGCTTCTGCCCCACAGCCCTACACCAATGGTTAAATCGCTAGACATCAGGAGGACGTCGGTGAAGGTCCAGGATAAAGGCTCAGGAAATCATTCGGCGATTTCATGATCAGGGGATGATGGGTCTTCGTAGGGAGCTCCGCACACGACGGGGCGGCCCTAAGAAAGGAAACAAGATTTCTGCTTAGAGTTTAGGTCACCGATGTTAAAGCGCATCTGGGGCGCCCAAGCAAATCCATAAGACCCTATACTGAAAACCTTTACTGCATGTTAAACTCGCACTCTGGAGCTCTGGGTGTTGCTGCATGGTACTGCGTGGTCTAGAACTCGCACTACGAAGGTTTGGGGAATATAGGGGCAGGACCTGGCCAGTTTGTCTTGAAGGGTCTAGCATGTAGGTTGACGGATTCCGTAGATATGCCGTGTGGAAGCTGATACACCTCATATGCCCAAAAAACGGAAATCCTAAACCCGCAACTCACCCCCGCTGCAGACCCCTCAGCCTTACTAACCCTAAACAACACCCCCCCTCTCTCAACAGAAACGAAAAACGCACCATAGTAAAACCAAATATCATAGATATCACGAAAAAATAACAAAAGCAGTAATAAAGACTAGTACTAATACCAATAATAATGGTAATAATAATAAAAATAATCATAATAATCATAATATTAATAAGTTTCCAAGCCGGGTGTCGTTGAGGAGCCGAATCTCCTGAGCAGCGGCTTTCTCCGCGATCTTCAGGAGGTGCTCCTTTCTACTCACACCCTGCATAAAGGATCATGGGACTTAGTATCTTTAGGGTTCTTTAAAGGGCTCCTTAAAAGGGATCTATAGGGGTTCTATAAGAGGGGTCTTTGGGTTACTTAAAGGATCATGGGACTTAGTATCTAGGGCTATGAATCAGGTCAGTATACTTGTAACTACTCACAACCCCAATTAAGATACTTATAACCGTACTTACTAAGTCCCACGATCCTCCAAGTAAGGGTCCATGTACCCATATCGGGATCCTTGAAGAGGTTCCTTTAAGGGTTACCTATGAGGGATCTACAGGGGGCTCTATAATAGGGACCCTTAAGGAAAAACTCTTTACGCACCATATCAAACCTTTATTGGCTCCCCAAACCGAAGGCCATAGCAAATCCCTTAAGGCCCTACTCTAAATCCGGACCTTGCAACTGCGAAGCCCTGACTTTACCGGTCCATGTACTCTTAGTCTTAGTGCCCATATTTCATGAGCCATGCAGTCCGAATATAGAGACCTCATATGCTCATGGTGCAGGGTGTAAGCTTTTTCGAACACGTGGAAGGATGGGACAACAACCCAAGCCCCCTTCCTTCGTTCGGTGTCTTGGATGCAAATCATGGGATTTGGGTCGATCAAACGGCAAGGCTAAATCACACCGTAAGGCAGTCCTTGTAGCTCACGATGAAATAGGGCGACCAGAGGACACAAATAGCCGAAGCATTCAGAGTGCTCTCTTGGGCATCTGCTTCGAGCTCGTGAATCTCAGAACGGATTTCCACAGTAAGGCCAGCATCCACAAGGCCTTTCAACAACTTGCGAAAGCGTGTGAGCGTTGTGCTGTTCTTCTCGGCATAGACTAACAGGTGAGCCTCGCTAGACTTGATAGAGCCTGAACTTGATCTCCGGAGCGACGGAATAGCAGGAGGCTGTTCGGCTTGGTCCGTCTTTGACCCGAGAACTACAAGATCGTTGGTGGACTTTCTCCTGTAAGGGTCCAAGTAGGTCTCCAGAGTCTGGGCGTAGCCCACGCAGCTTTTCACCGCCATGCCGGACCCGCGTCAGCTGCGTGCATGTCACGTCTAATTGTCAACGCCGAACCGACGGGCAAAAAATGGTAACCGTGATGCTATCCCAAGTAACTGGGTGCCCTTCAGAAAACGTCCTACAGCCTCCGAAACTGATGTCCCCGCAGATGTAGACTAAAAACTGATGGTTGGGCACTAGGGCACTAGGAACACCTGCTGAGGCGGACTCGCCTGTGAGCCAAGATACACACGCGAACATGCTGACCGCAGAGCTCTGTCCACAGTTGACGGTCTATGTGTGCATATTTATATGTTATGTACGTATTTTGTATATATATATATACACACACGCATATACATATGTCTATACATCTATATACACATAAACATATGTATAGATGTATGATTATGTATCTGTATGTGTATACATACATGTATATATATATATATATATATATACACATAATATAGGGCAGTCATACCACGGCTGCATTGAGACGGGTCGAGAAAAAAAAAAGAAGCGGGATTACCAAGACAATCCACGCGGCTCTCGGTAAACCCCATTGCAACGAGACCTGCGCGACGATTGCCCTTCTCAATCCTGAAAACCTAAATTTAGACCCGTGTTTAACTCACTTGCCCAAAACCCAAGGGAATAAAAGTTGAAACTTTCAGAATCTACTACCTTATAAGAACCCCAAAAGTTGAAAAGTTGAGTTTACAGCCAATAAGTTAAAGCCTCGAACTCCGAACTCCTAAACCTTCAATCCTTCAAGCCATCTTCCAGCTGCAAAGGATGAGGCTAAACCTGGCACTGCCCTACACCCCAAAGATCTGCAGTCGTAGGTTATCCAAAAGACTGATATAGTGAGGTTTTCCGGCCTAAACGACTGAACATCTGAGAGAGTTAGGGTAAAGGATTGAAGAATGGGTTTTAGCAGACAACAGAAAGAGCCGTGTTGAAGCGCGCTTGACGTTCTCAGGATGAACCAAACCCGAAGCCCCACCAGTAAGCAACCGTCACCTAGTTTGTATTGTTCATCTTGTGGAATTTCTCGGCACCCTACAGAAAAAAACAAAGTCGGCTTGGGTAGTTTATGGTATGCCGAGCACTGCGAGCCGGGTCACATCATTCACGACAGACTATCTTCAGGCTCTGTTAAAACACCCGACATGCTTTAACCCTAAACAACGCAAACCTGAAAACTTGAACGCAACGCCCCCAAACCTCAAACCTGAACCCTGAACCCTGAGCTTAATCCCTGCACCACCGCACCCTGAACCTTCCCTTCTTGCTGCAAGGCCAGAATAAGGAAGCAAGTTGATGGTTGTAAGGAGAGGTTTGGCTTTGGGTATAGGCTTCGGGGTTACAGTAAGGGTTGATGAAACCATCTCTCGAATGAAAGGAGAGTGCATCAGTATCCAAACAGAAGCCTCTGCAGGTACACTCCCAGATCGGGGTAGCTCTGTTAATGCACACTGAAGATGCACCACCAAAGTGTTTCAGTGCTGCAGAACCTAATAGGGCCAAAGTAACTAGTAATCATAGATTCTACCCAAAAGTCTTGACCTATATTTCTACCGTCCTAAACCCTGAACCGCTACAAACCCCACGCCCCTAAACCCTAAACATTAAAACCCTAAAGGCATAAGTACCAAATGCTTGGGTACTTCATAAACCCGTGGTACCTATCATCCGTGTGTACTTCAGACCGTTCGGCAATGCCCGAAGACTCCAGCTTGAGGGGTGCGCTTCTCGGCAGAGGGCGACTGAAACCTGTGACACATGGCGGAAACCCAGGAACGATAATCAGGCTCCTTTCAGGGGCATACTCTCGGGGCCTTAGCAATCAGAACACGGGATGTGAGGAGTTGTCGGATGACAGAATTTTATAGGAAAGACAAGGGGATATCATTCTCTAGTCTTCAGACAAGAAAATTCGCGTATGGGCTTGAGCCTTAATTACCCTGCACTCCACGCCCTGAACCCCAAATCCCACACAAGCCCAGCAACTATGTGGCCCGAAACCCAACCTCCCGGTAGATGGATGGCTGGCTGGCTTCTGACGGATGCACAGATAGATGGATAAAGAAGATAACTGGGTAGATGACAGGTGGCAAAATGTCATTAATCAAGAAAAGGCAGGGAGAGAGGGACATCTGGCAGGGTAGGTGGACAGATAGGAAGATAGGTAGCTAGATTCTCAGATAGACCATAGACTGATATCCACTCATCCGTTCATCCTTCCAAACATGCATGCGCACATGCCTAGATGTGCGCGTGCTGCATGAACACATACGTACAGGCATACAGTCGTGCATAGATGCATACAGACTTACATGCAGGCACAGCTGCATATTAGAATCCCGCATAAACCCGATTCAGGGAGCTCGAGCCCCAGAGGCCTGCAATCGTTTGCCTGGAACAGTATGGTCCTCATGAGGGAGCATTGTGTAGGGTTTGATGTCTAGGGTTTAGGGCATATTCTGGATTCAAGACAAGTAGGAAAACAGAACGTGCTGTCGAACGGATGGCATCGGCGGATGATATAAATCCTGCATTACCTTAAGGACCCTAAACTATGGGCACTATGGGCATTATGGAACATTCATTATTATGGGTAATGCAGGATTTATATCATCAACCGCATGCACCGGATCATTATCAGCCCCTGAAGCAATCGGATCCTGGAGGGCGACACTGCCCCTGTTGTATCTAATTCAAGGATAATGGGACTTAGTATTTAAGGCTACTAAGGTTATTAGTGGGGTATAACTATACTTATAACTACTTATAACCCAAGTTAAAGTACATGACCTTACTTAATCTAGGTCCCATGATCCTCTAAGTAGGGTTCACTGGGTTCTGGCTCTTAAGTTAGGTAAGCTACTAGAATACGGCCAATGCTTTTTCCATACATCGCTCGCGCTGCAACTCAAAATGAGATCTTCAACAAGAACCCACACCCGAAACTCTAAACCCTGAACCCAGAACCTTTTTTTTTGAACCCCAAAAAGTTGGAACATGGATTTAGGATGAGTCGTGCTGGGATTCCCTATACTTTACCTTAAGGGCATGAGGATAACGATGTTCCAACTTTCTAGCTTCTACTCTAGGGTGTTGAAAGCAGCCTCGGCAACATGGCAGCATTTCCCCTCATCGGCAAGCCGCCTGCAAGGAGCTTGTCCCCAAAGGGTCCCATGTACCGATATAGCAGAATTTAGGGCTTCCATATTCGGAATTACTATTATGACTTAGGGAAGTATCCCCCATAACAGTACATAGGACCCTTTGGGGTCTCAACCAGAGCTTAGGAGCTGAGTACCCTGGCCCGAGAGAGGGTTTTGGTTTAGGGTTTAGGGTTTTAGGGTTTCGGGCCCGGGAAAGGTCTTGGAGTATAAGTTATAACTCCCCTAATAATTATGGGTTATCTGTATAGTTCCCCTACTTATAACCCTACTTCTAACTAGCCATGAACCTCCAAGTAACCTGTTCAATTATGGTCGGATTGTATGGACTCAAAAGATTAAATGTTCAACCTACGCAGGGCCCAGATGCCTACTCGCCGTAATGAATGTATGGGGGACTCAGAAATTGGGGTCCTGTTTGGCCGGTACTGGGAATCCTACTGTCTAATCGCTATAACCTGGCTGCCATTTCCTGAAACTCCCTTTCTGCTGCCCTGAACACAGATACCTGCGGTCACAGCTTAGGAAACGAAACCACGAGTGCCATGTCGTTCCCCTGTTCTGCTACATACATTTACACCAGACTTTCTGCTCCAAAGTTCGACAGTGATTTAGCATGATTCAAGAATTCAAGATTGATGGCGTCCGAATTAGGCCTGGCTGATTTTTGCTTGCTTCAACATGGCGACTGTGACTGATGATTATAGCGCTGCACACCCGAAGTCAGGTGTAAGCCAAGGCCGGTGGGTTCATCGAGGGGCCCTTTGGAGGACGCATGCTTGCATGTTTGTACTTGAAGTTTTCGGAGATCCGTGTCTCCACCTCTTCAAAGCAGGGTCTACGATCTGCTGTCCCGCAACAGCCCTTAACAAGAAACAATAACAAAATACATCATGAACACTCAGCTTTCTATATAACAATCCGATGCCATAAACTCTTGAGAGAACCATCTTATAGGCGAGCCTGCCACTTCTGCAGCAGCGCGCTTGGCAGGGGCCATGACAAGCTGTGGCAGAAAGATCTCCTGTGAGGTCTCGGATCCCTAAACCCTACAGTAGAAGCCCAAAGGTTGGAAACCCCAGAGCCTCCATGCTTAAGAATAATGTACAAGGAATCCCAGCACTATTTGGCCTTAATCCAGTTTCCAACTTTATGGGGTTTGGTGGGCTTAAAATGCGGAGGTGGGTGTGGAGTCCTGAGCTGTAAGGTAAGCTTGTGGGCTTTAGGCTGTCGGGATTGGGTTGGGCGGTTGAGTCCTCTAGGGCTTTGGCTTTGACTGGGAGTTCGGATACGGTTTAGGGTTGAGGGTTTCCCAACGCCAATGGCTCCTAGCATGCAAAACAAGCGAAAGTGCGTCGTCCGCTGTCTGAAAGCACCAAATCCCGAACCCTCGCGGAGCCTGGCAATCTGAGACACGTGTTGGTCTGTAGCATCCGCAATGAGCCAAATCTGTCCCGAGAAAATCATCATCATCAGCTCTCGAACGCATGAGCTCAATGTTCTAAACGGCACCACTTTCAGTCCGCACCAGCAACTGGAACCATGTATCCAGTCATGCCCTTCCTTGCGAAGAAAGTCAAACCCGAGAAGAAGGGTGCATCCAGAAATCCTTGGGGTTTAGGGTTTAGGGGTTGATTAGGTATGAGACCCGAAGCCCCGAAACCCGGAGCAAGCCAAAAGCCTAAAGTAACAGACCCTGAAAGGCCCAACGGCCCTGATGCAGAAGACAGCCCAAAACCAAAACCCTAAAGCCCCAATGCATAGTCACAACACTGGGGCACTTAAGACCTATCCTTCGCACAAGTTGTAAGCCACCAGACTACATTACGGTGTTCCCTGTGGTTGTTTATTGGGGCTCCGGGTTTAAACCCTAAATACTAAAAATCCACAATCCTAATGTTTCAACCCTGAACCCCTCCTCTTCCACCTGCCACTGCAGTGGAAACCGAGCTTTTCCAGGTCCGGGCGAAGGCGACTGCCGGGCTTGGGAAATCAGCGTGTATAGTATAGTATGGTATGGTAGTGCATTAGCTTAGCACAGTATGGCACAGCATAATCTGTTCTAACATGGTCTGGTATGTTATGGTATAGTCTAGTAGGGTGTAGCATGGCATGGTAAAGTCTGCTAATTGTGTTATATTACAGTATATCACAACGAACAGTATAGTGAGCTATAACATGAATATACTATACCATGGAATGTTACACCATGCCGGACTATAAGGCCAGATAGGATAAATCGAGTTTGGGGCGCTTTAAAATTAACCCTGAACCCTAAACGACCTACAGCCTAAATCCCTAAATTCCTAAATTCAGGCTGAGAGGTTTTAGGCTTGGGATTTGGGAGTCAAGGCCCGTCGACGGGTCGAGTGCTCGGGGTTTCATGATTCGCATCCTTTCTGTAAGGGTCCAAAGGATACAATAATTAGGTACTCGGTTGTAGGATAGTAGTTATGTAGCTTACTATTTAGGAGAGTATATGATAATTAGGTACTTGGACCCTGAGGATTTAGCTTTAGGGGCTTGCGGAAGTCGCACGCGTGGTAAAGCACCGAGCCCCTAAACCCTACATCGCTCTTGCCCACCCAACTGAAAACCCAGAGCCTGGAATGCTGCAGAGCCTAGACACGAATGCATCGTTGTATATTAACTCCAAGCTAGCTTGGAACCCGTTTTATCCGTCATCTTTCTACCGCGGTCGAAACATCCCGAAGTCTCAGTGGACCAACTTGATGCAGTAGAAGTCCAGTATGTGATCGTGATCCGCGACAAATACAGGACACAAACAGCAATAGTTGCATGAAGGTGGAAGGGCCGGGGCCGATGATGTTCTCCAGTCGTGCGCTCTCCGAGGTGGATCCAAAAGGTCACTTCGTGCTCGACTAGCTGCGTGAGCCGAGCACTGTGAGCCTGGCTCGCAGTGTTCCCGTTGAACACGTGAACGAGCTTGTTCCAGGCTCATGTCGGACAAACCAGAGGCGCGGGCATGCCACAGACTAGCACTGCAGTGCTGCAGCCAAAGCTCGAGAGATTGTTGCCAGAGGTACAGACGCCCTCAAATCGCAAGCCCAGAATGAGATTTTAGGCTACTGCTTCCTCATCGGCATCATGCGTGAACCGATGCGGTTCAGGCTGTCCGTGCTTTCGTCGTCTTCCTCCTCTAATAGAGGATCTTCTAAGACAATCAACAATTGCTCACCACAGACAGCCGGCAATTTAGACGTACACCTCGCTCATGTTGCCACCCGCTTTAGGAATGCGGTCATATGACCAGCATTCTGCGCCTCCCTCACTTTGGCGCGATGCGTGGGGAAGGCCGCCTGGGGACAGCTGCAGCCCCACCAACCCCAGCGCCTGACGACAAACTCGGGCCTGGAGGCTCGCCACAATCTGACCGAAGCCAGGGCGAAGACTGGCGTTATCTTGCGTGCAAGACAAGGCCAGGTCCACTGCAACATCGTTGTCCGCCTCCGGCACATCCTCGTACCAAGCAGCATCCCGAAGAAAACAGCCGGAAGGCGCGGCAGGCCTTCATCACCTGCGCCTTGGCCACCCTGGCGTCTTGTGGGGGGCCATACTCTGCCGTCCTCAAGATTGCGTCGGTGGTCGGGCGCTGTTCGCCGACCATGTCTCGACCATGACTCCATCTGCCCAGGCTTAGGGTGCAACAAAAAAGGTGTCAACGTGCCTCACAGCTCGAGGATGACTTCAAGCCTCGCCATCCATCGTCATCGCATGAAACTTGTCGTCGTCGCACCACAAGTCAGCGACATCCAATGTCCAAGTCGCCGCAGCAGTCCGGGTCACCCCACGCAACGACGGAGTGCTCATCACCTCCGGCATGTTGGTTCAAACAAGGAGACAGGACACCCCGCTCCTGGCAAAAACAGTCGTAACCCAAAGTCAATCTGATTGACGGTGCTGAACATGAGTAAAAGTAGCAGTACTGCTTCACCCGATTGAAAGCATCGTGTTCTAGTACTGTTTGGATAGGCTGCGCCACCTCGTTCTATAATGATGAAGGCCTTATTTCTGCTCAAAGGCGCGTCCCCATACGAGAAGGTGCATGTCATTTTCTTTTGTCCGAAACGTCCTCCGCTTTCAATTAGCAATCTTCTGTGCATTTGCGCGTTCCCTTGTCGTTATATGTGGCATCAGCACAGCTCTATTCTCGTCTTCGCTTACTGTTCAATGCACGTATCCCCCTCGTCTCCTTCCCTTCACTGTTCTGTCTTTTCCGTTCCCGATTCCTACCCTAGGGGTCCAAGTACCTAATTATCATATACTCTCCAAAATAGTAACCTACAGAACTACTATCCTAAAACCGAGTATCTAATTATTGTATCCTTTGGGACCCTTAGGGTTACCCTAAGGCCCCAAAGTAGTTCCTCTTTGGGGTTCATATATAGAATCCTATACGGTAATCCCAAAAAGGAACTACTTTGGAGCCTCTGGGTACCCCGAGTTCATACTCTTCCTCCCATCGTGTGTCCTAGAGCACACAGGTAAACGGCCCAAGGACATCCTTGCCATAATGCCCCTTAAAGGGATCTATAAGGGTGCGATCTATAAAGCCTTTAAGGGTTCCTTAAAGGGATCTATAAGGGTTCGATCCATAAAGACGTTAAGGGTTCCTTAAAGGGATCCATAAGGGTTCTATCAAGGGTTTTTGGGGTTTAGGGTTTGGGAGTTTCCGAAAATACGGGGTGCCTTATTTTGGGGGTCCGTATAATAAGGATCCTACTATTTAGGGTACTATATTAGGGTCCCCTATTTGCGGCAACTCCTGCATGTGTTCCACAACCAGCGGCACTCGCAAGACCGAACAAGTGAAGGATCACGGAATTAGGCTTAGTGTAGGGCTCACAAGGAGCTTATGGTTTAAGGCACAGTCTATTCTTTCAGGGTGTGGTCAGGGTGCAGGAACTTCGATGGTGGGCTGTCAAGCCACAGGTATCCTGGAAGTACACAAACCTGCAAGAGTTCTAAACTTCGTTTTAACTCAACAAAGCCGTGGGCAAACCTGATACATGCCGACATACTCAGACTGGGGTTAGCGTGCTTTGATATTAATGTCTCCATATCGACGGGCACCCTAAGGATACTTGCCACAATAATTTGGATGCCGAACGTCCAAACGTGTAAGTCCCAAACAGTTGCACGCTTCAAGTTCAACGCCTCAAAACCCAAAGGGCTCTAAGTACCTATATAGTAATCTGTAGGGTTCTAAATTGGGGATCACTATTATGAGGAAAGTCTCCCTCGAGAACGGTAATTACCTAGGACCCTAAACCCTAAAATCCCAAACCCGAAACCCTATAAACCCTAAAACCCTAAAGCCTATAAACCCTATAACCCTATAAGCTCTATAAACCCTGTAAACCCTACAAACCTATAAACCCCTATAAACCCTATAAACCCTAAAACCCCTAAAGCGCGAAAAAGGAAGCACTCGATCGAAGGGCGTGCCTGACGCTCCTCCAAATGCACGCCGGCGCTTTGCTCGGCAAACTCGAAATCCCTCGAACCGGTCGAGGGCTTACCCGAAGACTCCATGTGCCCATATAGTAGGTACTTAACCCTTAAAGGGGTACTTTAAGGCCTTGAGGGCTCCGTGTAAGTTTAGGGTCTTGGGCCTAGGGTTTATGGCTCCGGGAAGGGTTAGGGCTAGGGTTTCGGGCTCATTCCCAAAGGCTCCATGTACCCATATAGTAGGTACTTAGGCTTTAGTGCCCATACAGGGACCCCTTTAACGGCTAAGCACCTACTATATGGGCACATGGAGTCTTAGGGGTTTATTCTTGAATATTGGCTTGCGGGCATCGTTCCTGGCGGCGGGATTACCCAGAGGCCCCAAAGTAGTTCCTTTTTGGGATTACCTTACAGGGTTCTATATATGAACCCCAAAAAGGAACTACTTTGGGGCCTTAGGGTAGGCTCAGGCTTCGAATGTAGCATTCCCTCAGGCTGCATTTACCCAGAGGGATCCTTCAAGCCCTTTAAGGGTTCTGTAATAGGGTTCCTGTAAGGGTTACCATAAAGGGCTGCTATCAGGGTTCTAATAGGGTTTAGGGTTTAAGGGTCCATGTACCCAAATAGTATATTCTTGGCCGTAAAAGTTGTCCTTATATAGGTACATAGCGGCCAAAGTATAGACTATTAGGGTACATGGACCCCTAGGCCCTAGGCATTGGCAATGTTTGGGTCTTGAAGTTGCATGTACAGTTTTGTGCTGAAGTTATACATGTGGTAGTTGAGGATCCTTGGCTTGAGGCTTCGTGTTCGGAGCGCCATCACTAATGTGGAGCGAGATGCTTTGAGCGCCCGACCACGATCCCTAAGACTCCATGTGCCCATATAGTAGGTACTTAGCCCTTAAAGGGGTCCCTATATGAGTACTTTACGGCCTAAGTACCTACTACATGGCCACATGGAACCTTTGGGGATGAGGGTCAGATTGTTACTGAAGTTCAGGTTTGAGCTCAGGTGCGAGCCGCTATTCGCCATCAGCTGAACCGAAGCGTGAGAGGGTAAGACACATCATTCAGTTGAATCGCTGCTTGCATTCAGAGTCATGGTTCTATGGAGAGAGGGCCAAAGCAAAGCGAGAATCCAAAACTGGCTCTAAATCCAAAGCCCTACGCCCTATCTAGAGACCCCAAGCTCCACCCCTCACCATACTCTATTATGTGGCTGGCAGTGGCGCCAGGAGGGTTTGGGGTTTGTAGAGTTTTCGGGTAAGGCTTGGAGTTTAGGGTTTGGGGTAGTTTCCTGCTTTCCACTTCAGAGACCCGCTCTCGGCCTTCCTGCGACAGCACGCGCTGCCTCAGGGAAGCTCATGCGGACTAGCTCATGGTTGGGTTTAGGGTTTAGGCGAAAGGGCTTCAAACACTAGACACCTCGTCTTAAGGGCTTAGCGACTTGGAGCCTGAGTTTGTGTCGAGCTTTTTTTGGGATTGCTGTTCTGGGCTTTGAGTTTCTGAGACTGCATGCTCGTGTTGGAGTCCGGGAGCCACCAAAGCCCAAAACTACGCGATGAGGGCGTTTGGAACTCAAGCGCGAAGCACAATAAATTCAACTTGATATCTTCAGCAGGGTGTTATTCGGCACCTCCTACATGGTATACCTTCTTATACAAGAGCATGGGCGCAAATGTTTCTGCGTGCTTGATACGAGCTCCATGTTAGTTTCGGATCCCCCAAACGAGTATGCGGCAACAGCAACTTGCCGGGACCTTGATTTAGAGAACTTGCACCCCTACGAACAACATGTGTGCATATATATATATATACACAAACATAGGTGCATGTACCCCGGGGCTACTTCTTGCAACCGTGTCGGGCTCCAAAACGAAGTGAGGATCCCTTCGTACCTACAGAGGAGCTACAAGCTTTACAAGCAATCGGGTCCCTATGAATCTTACACTATACCTTAACCCTGCATAATCTACCTTTTTCGGATTCCTTATTATGATTTCTTTATATAAGTCCTTAACAAGGTAGGTTATTCAGGGTTAAGGTAGGGCTTATCATAGAATCTGTGTCGCTATTCGTTGGCGGCCTTCTTTCGACGCCGGCGGGCAGCAAAGCGAACCCTGAGATCAGAGAGTCGCTCCTGGTACCAAGCTTTGGTAGGGCTGTTGTGCGAGAAAGGTTCCAACAAACAATATGCGGCTCACCTGTTGGGAGCTTCGCTTGTAGGACTCGTCCTTGAAGTCAGTAACTATGTTTTCTTCCCGGGAGTCTGTGATTTCAGAAAGGGCCAAGCAAGACTCTCGTTGCTGCTTTGGTAACCCCTGCAGGAATGAAGTGTGCCTACGCGAGTTGCGAATTGCAGCGGGCGTTTTTGAGGTAGGGTCGTAATCCATTGTATACTCTTTTATATGCGCGCATAAATACACATACACTATAAGTAGTCACTGTCAACCCAGAACCCTAATTTCAATGACCGCCAACGATCTAGGCCTCTGTCTCCTCCGAGCCCTTGGTCTCTAAGTCTTTGGACTCAGAGACTCCAAAACCCGGAATTCCCCTAAAACAAATACGGGATCCTATTATAATTTAAGGTATATTCCTTAATTAAGGGGTTTTGGAGGCTCTGGGGAAGCATGTTGACCCCTCTATTGCTCAGGCGCTCATCTTGAAAACAGGTGGAGCTTCAAGGGATTGAATGAAGTCGCATCTTTAAACAGCCTAAAACCTAAAGACATAACATACCTTAAATCCCGACTCTCCAAAACCCTAAAGCCGGAAAGCCTTAACTTTAAACTCTGCAACCCCGAATCGCAAAGTTAGAAGTTGAAATCCTGCAGCTCGACACACCAAGCCTTCAACCTTACATCTCCCCTAAAATCCTAATGCCATTTACAAACGTAAACCGTGAACCCTAAAACCCAAAACCCTACCTAACTCTAAATCCTAAAACCACGCAACCCCGCTTGCCCTAGATAAAGCTTATATCCCAAACTTCGAACCCTGAAAGTTGAAACACAAACAACACCCTAAACCCTAAACCCCTAAACCCGAAACAAACACACACACACACAACCCTAAACCCTAAACCCTAAACCCTAAACCCGAAACAAACACACACACACACAACCCTAAACCCTAAACCCTAAACCCCTAAACCCCTAAACCCCTAAACCCTAAACCCTAAACCCTAAACCCTAAACCATCTCATCCCTAAGCCCTAAACCCTAAACCCTAAACCATCTCATCCCTAAACCCTTAACTCGAAGCCTCTACCTCGGACTTCGACGGAGGAGCCCTTGCCCCCCACGGCCGCTTGGGCACGGGAGGAGGGCGATCCCTGAAATTAATGTGGGCTTAGGCGGCTTTAGGTTTAGGGATTTCAAGTTTTAGGGTTTAGGGTTTTGGGGTTTGTAGTAGGGTTTAGCGGCTTAAGGCTTAGGATTTAGAAGTTTTACGGTTGAACGGTTTGGGCTTTGGGGTATTTGGGTTTATAAGTTTATAAGGTTGAGGGAAGGTGTCATGGAATTGGTTGCATGAAAGAGGGAGAACGAAGAGTAGTATGGTATACAGCTGAAGGCTTGAATGCTGCTCTGGGGATTCTCAAGGGTGTCAGGCTGAGGGTTTAGGTGTAAGGATCGAGTGCTGAGATTAAGGGATGGTGATGAGCAGGGTTTCGAATCAGAGTGTATGCGCAATGGTCTGGAGCTCAGAGTTTAAAATGTTCAGTGCGAGATTCAATGACCACCCGTAGTCAATGTATATGTATGTGTACATTCATAACTATTTCGTAAGTACTTTCTGATTGCACCTTTCATGTTGTTATCTTAGCTTTGGCATTTTGAATTATCGAGATTCCGTAGCGTTCCTAGTTTGGCAACGATTTGGGACGTTTCTTAAGATGTCTCTACGAATATGCGGACTGCAGCTGATTGCCGCTTTTGCCAATGCACAGTATCCATCTGCTACAAGGGAGCTCAATCAACAGTCCGGAATACCAACGTCTCACGCAGGGTGTTGGTTCCAGAACGGGCTGCGAAACAACCCCTCTAAGCTAAATGCCTTGAAACGCGCTGCGACATACGGATTGCAGCCGCTTGCGGCTTAATTTTGCCAATGCCATCCGCTAGGGTACTGCAAGGGAGCTTCAGCAACAGTCCGGAACTCCAACGTTTCGTGCTTGGAAACTTCGTAGCACATGTCATAGCGACCTGTCGTTCATGTCCGGCCAGATGGCTCGAAAACCCAATCAATCGACCAAAGCACTCAGCCAAGACACGTTCTGAATGCACTCCCTGATATCAACCGAAAGCCCAAAACCAAGCCGCGGATATCAAACTTGCAACCCTCAACCCCGAACACTTAAAGCCATGTTACTTCTTTAAGCAACCTCCGACATAAAATCTCGAAGCTCTGTGCCCTAAACCCTGAACCCTAAACTTTAAGTCCGAAGCCCCATGGGCTTCCCTTGGGATGCCTCCTGGGCCGAGAAGCCTCAGAGTTTGGCACCGGGGAAGCATTCGCCTGACAATTTAGGATTTTGCGTTTAGGATACCCTAAGGGTCCAGAGGATACAATAATTAGGTATTCGGTTTTAGGATCGTCGTTATGTAGGCTACTATTTTGGAGAGTATATGATAATTAGGTACTTGGACCCCTGGGGATAGTTTAGGGTTCGGGTTCAGGGTGACGTAGGCGCCTCACTACTTCCAAGAGAGTTTCGGGGGGTGCGTTTTTCCTTTGATTATAACAAAGACCCCCCCCCAATTGGATTAATAACTATTAAGGCCCCTATAATTTGCAGGGTTTGCAAGGGCCTCAGCCGTGGCTTTCGTCAGGGGTGTAGGGTTCAGGGTTTAAGGTTCAGGCCTCAAGGTCCATGCAAACAACTACAATAACCTTCATATTCACCATCTTCCCTGAACCCTAAAGTCCTTAACCTGCAACCCTATAACCCCAAACCCCAAACCGCCCTCAATCCTTAACCCTGCAATGTCAACCATCAACCCTGCATCCTCAACCCGACACCCTCAACTCTCAACACCCACGACCCTTAACCCTACACCGTCAACCCTGAACAACCCTCAACCCCACACCCACGACCCTCAACCCTACACACCAAAAGCTCAAAACCGCCTCAACCCAAAACCCTAAACCCAAAACCGCCTAAACCCTAAACCCTACGCCCTAAACCCTCAACCCTACCACCAAAAGCCCAAAACCGTGAACCTGCAATGGGCCTTTGGCGACGGCGACTCGGGGCCCAAGGATCGCAAAGGCGATGAGGCATTGTGGTACTGTAGGGCCTGTAGGGGCCTGAATACGGTGGGTTTAGGGTTTTGGGTTTTGGGTTTAGGGTGATGATATAAACCCTGCATTACCCATAATAAGGAATATATCACAATTCCCAGAGTTTAAGGTCCTTAAGGTAATGCAGGATTTATGTCATCCACCGTATTTAGAACAGGTTCCTTTAACGGGCTCCTACAAGGGGTACTGAAAGGGGTATTTTTGAGGCTTAATGTCTGGGGGCCTTATTGATTAGAACAGGGTTTAGGCTGAGGGCTTAGGGCTATTTGTCGTGTTTAGTACTGAATAGGGTTTGGGGCTCATTCACCGTAGATAATTATCATACGGAGCCCTGAGGGCATATTTACTTAAAGGATCATGGGACTTAGTAACTAAGGTTATTATTAGGGTAACTATACTTATAACTACTTATAACCCCAATCAAGGTACTTATAACCTTACTTACTAAGTCCCGTGATCCTCCAAGTAGGCTTCTATTTTAACTGGGAAGAGCTTCGGTTCCGCGTTTTTTTGAGGCTTGTTAAGAGTTTTCCTAAGGTTTTAGACACGTTGATGAGTGAATCGTTCAAACTCGGAGGATGCAGTCTCTTCACATAGGTTTTGTATGTTAACACCCTGAGGGTCCATGTACCCAAACAGCTTCTACTTTGGCCTTATAAAGTACCTACAAAGGGACTACTTGAAGTTTTTGTGTTAACTTGGCTTCCGGGCTAAGTTTCCGTCCAGGGCTTGGGTCCTGGGCGTGGCCTAGAGGCTCCGGCCCTTCGGAACGAAAGAGGATTCCTTGCGAAGGAAGCCATCTTCTAGGTGGGGAAGCATGAAACCTCGAACCAGGGCAGAACACAGGCTGTCTGTGTGGTTGTTTGGGGTCAGAGGCCATCCGAATCGACCTCTTTTACCTTCTCGTTGGCACGAAGGGTCCGACAGACTCGAGCGATTCGAGCGATTTGGATCGAGGACTCCACTGCTGCGCTTGTGGATAACCGAGATTCTGTCGCACCGCATGGTACCGCACACCTGGAAACTTGAGACCGTAAGCCCTAAAAGCACAAAACCCTGAACCCTTAACTCTGAAAAGCCTATTTCCTAAAAGCTTAAGGGCCAAAATGACTATGACATCCCGGATGGGGGCTTCTACACCTACGTTGCCCAACATGTTCGGGCCGCAAAATCTTCGGACTTTCCGGGTGAGAACTGCCGTTTAAGCTTAAGCTTTGGGGCCTCAATAATTAGAACAGGGTTTTGGGCCCATTATACTATAGCTACAATAAGGAACCCCCCCATTTTAGCATAGGTAATTATGAAAGCACCTTTGCTTAAGCTTTGGGGCTTCTAGTTCATGGTCGGAATAGGATTCAAAATTTAATTTCGTATTACTTATTGGGTTTAAGTACCCGTAAAAGGGTAAAACGTTACCCAACTATGACAAAGGTTTAGGGTTGGGGTTTCCGGAGGGGCAGCCTCGGTGTAGGGCTTAGGGTCTACCCTAAGGCCCCATAGTACCTATAGTATCCGTTGTAGTTCTTTTTTTGGTTAACCAGTTTTATGGTTAGGATCCTATAATAGAGATTTTGGTTAACCAAAAAAAACAACTACAATGGAGACTATAGGTAGTTCCTTTTTGTGGTTCATGTTTAGATTCGTATGAGGTCATCCCAAAAGGAACTATTATGAGGCCTTAGGGTAGAGTTTCACCCTAAACCCTAAATCCCTTAACCCCTGAATAAACCCTAAATCCCTTAGGGTTCAGGCGGGTTAGGAGTTGGGGAGTTTAGGGGTGCCTTGAGGTCTGCATACGAAGGTCGTACGAAGGTTCGCCCTAAACCGCAAACCATCGAAGCATAGCTGTACCAAGATATTCTTTCCGGTACTACGT
Source organism: Symbiodinium sp. CCMP2592 (assembly GCA_905221615.1). NCBI lineage: Eukaryota > Dinophyceae > Suessiales > Symbiodiniaceae > Symbiodinium > Symbiodinium sp. CCMP2592. Next base: position 1,267,731 of record CAJNDT010006069.1, on the reverse strand, counting down.
GGAATGGCAAGTGCAAACACAAAAACATCGATCACTGCAGCGCCCTCCACGTGGCCAGAGCAGTAAGATGAAAAGTAGCCAGATCAGTTCAGTAAACGTACACAGTCACAGAATGTGGCATCAGCTCAATATCTTTTCCATTATTTCTCATTTTACGAATGTTTCTAATATTATTATACTGATTATTGTACTAATTACTCTACTAGGTACTCCGACATCTCTGAAGCTCGCAGTTGCCAAGGTCCTGGCTCCTCCATGACGGGCTCAGCACGCCGGCTCGGCCGCCAGTTCGTTTCCATGGCACCCGCCTGTGCTGTGAGGCAAAGGCAGGGATTTTAGGGCTTGCAGATTGGGGCTGAGCTCCTGTTAGATCACTGTAGACATATAGCCAAGTAGCTAGGTAGATAGATAGACTGACGAATAAATAAAGAAGAGATACATGGGGGCGGGGTGACAGATAAAACAAAGACGGATCGATCGAGCCCTGCAACTTGGGCATCAAGCTCTGATGGACCGCGGACCGTGGGTGCAGCCATCGGTCAGCGCCTTCACGTTCTTGAATGCCGACTCCACTTTGTACTTCGAGACCACTAGCTGTATCTAGCTCGCACAGGGCCTCTTCGATTGCAATCAATCCAACCTTCTTGACCCGAAATCGCTCATTCCACATTCGATTCGCGGCTTCTGCCGTTGTTGAGGAATCGCGTGACCACTGGCGAAATGACCACACTAGCATACAATAATCTACGCTTCAACCCTTTTCAATCTCGACTGTGAATTCCGCTGGGTTGATGCTCGTTTTTTGGTTTGAGCAGTTTTATATTTGCCCTAAACCATAGAACCCTAAACCCTAACACCAAACCATATGGAACCCTATAGAACCCTAAACCCTAACCCGCATGAGAACTCCCCGGAGATGAAGCCTGAGTCAGATGTCTGTTGTCGGCCCCTGATTTGTCTTCCTGAAGCCGAAAGTTCTGCAGCCTACTTAAAGGGCTCCTTAAAGGGTTCCTCAAACGGTTCCGTAAGAAAGGTGATCTATAACGGCTCTATAAGGGGGTTATTGTACGTTAAAAAATCATGGGGCTTAGTAGACTTAGTGGCTAAGGCTATTATCAGGATAGACTCATGACTACTAAAAAATAAACCTCAAACATGCCAAACTGACGAAACTTTTGCATACCTGAAACCTAGCGGTCATGCTCCGGCAGAGTCCCTATATAAAGCACAATATTAAACCCTGCTCTAATCACAAAACCCGACCCGCTTTGCTGCCGACCGAAAACGGCAAGCGGCCCCCTTCCCTCCCCCCCCCCCCGCCCAAAGGCCCAAGGAGCCAAACCTGAAAGCCGAGCCCTAAACCCTAAACCTAAACCCCTGAACCCCGGACCCTTAAACCCCTGAAACCTAAACCCCTAGACCCGTAAGCCCTAACCCCTGACCCCAGAAGGCTGAAGACACAAAGAGCCTCCACCGCTTCCAACAAAGCCTGCTTGAGGTCCTGGCCGAAATGTGTCTGGTGATAAGGGTTTAGGGTACTACCATAAGGGTGCTACGAAGGGCTACTCTCATGGTAATGGTTAGGAGGGCTACTTTACCACTTGAGTTTGAGGTACAGGTTTGGGCTTCTTGTTTGTGGCTTCGAGGTGTCATGTCCAGGGCATAGCGCTTAGGGTTTAGGGTTATAGGGGTTGAGTTTAGGGATCGGCATTTAGGGTTAGCTTGGCAGAATGCAGAAGCAAGGCAGTCTCAATGCTGCTGTATTTTGATCGTTCTTGCAGTAGTTCTTCTGTACGAGATGCCACCCAGTCTTTGACATGCGGCCCCGGAGTAGAACCCTACGAACGCCAACCTCGAGCTCCAAATGCTCAGCTCAATAGGAGTTAGGAGTGGTGGGGAGATAGGCTTTCTAATAACATTCTTTTTAAAGGAGCCATTCAGTAGGGTTAGGAAGGGTTCCCTTTAAGGGTCTCCCGACTACTGCCTAGACCTCTGAGAGTTCTTGGCCAAATGACCGTTAGCTCACTCCAACACCCGAAACCCTGTGCCCCGAGGATTGCGAGACAAAAATGACACAGGGCCGGAATAATTAGGATAGGGTATCGGGGTACGTCGTAGCATATTTGTAACCGGAACTCTAGGGCATAGTTTGCACCCTACAAACCCTACCCGAAACCCCAAAGCCTAGCCCTAAACCCTAATGCCTGAAAATTCTGATGAAGGTGCAGCTGAGACGGTCAGACTCGGCTTGAAGTCGCTCACAAAGGCTCGACCGGCTCAAGCAAATCTATACTTGGGTTTCGGGTTCAGGGTTTAGGTTTTAAGGCTACAAATACTTTTCTAAAAAATAATAAGTTCCGTACATCCCACACCCTGTAACACACACCCCTACCCTGAGCCAGGAGTCCTTCCCCTGAACCCTTACCCTCCTAGCCTTGCAGCACTTTGTCCTCGAAGACGGCACAAAACCACAGACCACCTAAATACTGTTTCAAGGTTTTGGGTTTTGGGTTTAGGCTATAGGTCCGGGGCTTGGGCAAACCCTAATGCTGCCTCGTCTGCGCCTTCCGCTGGATTCTCAGCCAGCATCCGTGACAGGACCATACCTTCAAAAAGGTTGGCTTGTTCCTTCCGTTTTCAAGGTTCTTTGGGATTTGGGGTTTCGGGTTTGCGGTGTCGGGGTGTAGGTTCTGATTGGATGTGGGCTTTGCGGTGATAGAGTTGGAGCGTTTGGTGTTAACTTAGATCTAGGCTTGAAGCCTCCGTGACGGCACAGACTGATTATCTGCCCTCTGCACCTGACTGTTGTGTACGATAGAGACGGGGTTTAGGTTTCAGGGCTTAGGCTTTGAATACAGCTTCTTCATGCCAGCCTAGTCGCCTAGATTTCAGTGATTGCTGCTTGGCATTTGAGTGCCTGTATGCACAACTGAAGCACACATTGCTAGCCACCATGGCACTTCACAAGAACCCCTAAAAGCCCGCAGCTGAAAAACCCTACTTGCAGTCCTCGAAGCGCATTACATTCGCCCTTTACTTATGCCTAAAACACCTGAACCCCAAGCCGTAGCAGCAGCTATCTAGCCCGACTTCGTAGACACAGCAAAAACCCTTAGAAAGCACACCAAACTTCGACTGACGGGATTAGGCATGCGAGCTACTTGTAAGACGGCATAGGCCTGTAGGCCTGGCATTCCCTAAGGGTCCATGTACCGAAATAGTACATACTTTGGCCTTAAAGTAGTCCCTCTATAGGTACATTGGGGCCAAAGTATATACTATTTGGGTACATGGACCCTTAGGGATTAGGATACCCACATTAAACGATGCAACTTTTTGAGGGAAGTTGTTGCACGGCTGGTGATTCAGTTTTGTATATCCAACGCTTGGGTTTAAGGGTGATTGCTGCTGCTGCTGCTGCTGCCCGAGGGATCAGTTAATATAGATATCGTTTCCTTGATGACGTTGCTGTTGCTAAGTTCTGCAATGTTCATGCGACTGCTTATGCCTGTTTGTGTGTACCATGACACACGTGACTTAGGCTGTCACATCTCTAATGTGATTGTCTTCCCCTGGACCTCCAAGAATATCCCAAAGTAGGTGCTATATGTGGGCTTTCGGCCCGAAAGTAGGTGCTATTTGTGTGCTTGGGGCCCTCAGGTTCGGCCGCCTGCGAAGAAATGCCGATTCAACACCGAGATGTTTGCCGCAAGCAGGTCAGAGCGCCTGGCTCACATGGCGGGTCTCAAGGCCGCCCGGAGACTCCAAGATCCCTCCATTAAGGAATATTAGGGTTCAGGGTTCAGGGTTTAGGAATATGCCTTATATAAATCATAACAGGGATCCTACTATATATAATCTAATTTAAAGTATTTCATTCCTTTCTTTATAGATCCCGTTAAGGAACCCTTTAAGGTATCTTCCTTAACTGCGGGATCTTGGAGCCCCGAGGCCGCAATTTCAGGCTTAGCGGTGTAATTACCCTAAGGGTCCTATGTACTGTTATGGGTCCTAGGTACTGTTATAGGTCCCTTTGCGGGTACCTTTAAGGGATCTATGGGGTTCCCTTTGAGGGTTCCTTTCAAGGATCTATAGGGGTACTGTTATGGGGGATACTTCCCCAAATCATAATAATAATCCCCCAATATAGAAACCCTACATTCTCCTACAAAGGTACTTTGGACCCTTTGGGTTAGGGTGTCAGGATTCCTGGCTTCACCTCGGCCTGGCGTCTGTAGAGTTTAGGGCATAGGGGTGCATACTATCTGGAACTGGATATACTGCTGTATAGATACGTCAAAGGATAGGGAATCTACATACATAAAATAAATGAAATATATATATATATATATATATATATATATATATATATATATACATATACATATACACATGTATATGTATGCATCGTATTTTGCATTTGATATGGCACTTTCATGTGCTACTCTTTGGAAAGGCTGAAGAGAGCTTCGTTGAGGGGTTCAGGAACTTTTGAATCGGATCGGCCGGGCAGGCTGGAACCATTCACAAGCCTAAGGGTCCATGTACCCAAATAGGGATCCTTTAAGGGCTCATCTAAGGGTTACTACAAGGGCTCGAAAAGGGTTTTGGGTGTAAGGGTCCATGTACCCAAATAGTACATACTTTGACCCGGGACTACTTTAAGGCCAAAATATGTACTATTTGGGTATATGGACCCTTAGGGTGCGTGGGGGATTGATCTCGACTTGGTTGCTGCTCTCCCCACCAGAGCTGTAATGAATGTAGGTGTGGCTGGCTAGCACTCTCCACAGACTGGACCCTGTCTCTCCCTCTTACTTCCACACGTGCAATCCTATGCAGGCAGAACCGGCGGCCGTTCCTTTTGCACTCACTGCCGGCGGCGGTTCGTCTGTGCAACGGGATAGCTCTGATTGCTCAGGATAGAAGACACATATAGCACTTAGCTATGGGCATTGACTTGAGCCAAACGTTGCGTTGGCGGTCACATAGAAAGGTAAAGATGAGGGATGCGTAGCATGCCCCCTAGAGTCGAGGGACGCGTAGCGTGCCCCCTTCTCTTGCACTTTACACGGTCTTGCTCACAGCTCTTATAGTGACACCTTAGAACTTGACAAGGCATCGCAGTCCGTTCGCACCCCCCATGAGTTGCGTCTCCGACGCTGCTCACCCGGAAGATGGCACGATAGGACAACAGAAAATGTTCCGCCGCAACGTTGACATTGAAAATCAGAGCTTTGCATCCCAATTAGAAACGTTGTGACACTCATCTACGTCAGTAACGATCCCCTGAAATGACAAACGAATCAGGCGTCACCGAAGAAAGAAGCATTCGCGATGGCATTCCATGGGCGAAGCTCAGAGGTCACGAACTGATAGGCGAGGAAGATCAGGCGTTGTCTCGCCACCATCTTCGCGTTGACGTAGGATCGCGGTCCCAGGGCCGGAGGTTCTCCTCTGGATACTGGTTCCTCGGCTTTCCTTTGTCTTTGCCTTTGTTTCGACCTTTGCCGGCGATGTAGTCGTGGTAGGAATTGGTGTTCCAGCCACCATGTTGCTCACCTCCGGTTCTTCCACGCCCTTTGGAAGGTCCCTTGGATGAAGAAGCGCTTTCACGTTCCTCCGTAGTGACAGGCGTGTCCAGGATGGATGTACCACCTGGAGGAAGATAGTCAGCGGCCGAAATGTGGTGTAGGGCTTCCGTACGCTTGGTCGTCGGGTTTTGCTGCCTCTCAGCCTTGGATCTGTTCAATCTGTCCATGAAATGCGCAGGCATTTGCACACTGTGGTCCACCAGCAAGCCGATGGTCTGGACTGACTGATCAGAATGAGTCAGCAGAATACCGACGGGGTCGATGTACAAGAAGTCCACTGGTCCAGTTGGCGTTGGTCGTAGCACTGAGAATTGTTGGTGTCCCGTCACCATTGGAATCACCTCGCACAGGACGTTCAGGCAACAAAAGTGCATAGCCTTTACATCTTCATCCCTATCGCTCTTCAAGTAAGTAGTAGGGTTGAAGTTGTCCCTGCCAATTCCCATCATGTTGGCTCCCCGTGTAAGTAAAGAAAGCATCTGGTTCGTCCGGAAGCGCTTCAAGGTGTAAGTCCCGTTGGGATCATACTGTTTGAGGTTCTCAGGTTCCTTGGCAAAGCGAATGATCTCCTCATCAGTCACATCCTTGCTCACACCCGTTTCCCTATCCACTGCCGCCAAAGATCCCCACTTTCCAAGCACATCATAGCGTTGGCCAAGTGCGAAACTTTCCCTCATCTGAAACAACGGCATAGTCGCCCACTTTGCGAATCCTGACCAAGCCTTGTAGATGGATCTGCATACCACGTATGCCATGTACGAAAGAGCGGTCATGTTCGCGTCAATGCAATGGGCATTTCGCTTTCCAGAATAGTAGGATGGCTGCATGGCGGTACGTGCAAGTTGTAGCTCAGGATCGATGTTCAAAGACTGGCCGGTAATGAAGACGGGACGACGTTCCTGTGCGATTGCTTCTGGAACTGCGTCATCAAAGTCCTCTCCAGGCTCTATGTCCATTTCTTCATCAGGTTCCTGTTCTGGATCGTCTTCCGCGATGACAGATGGTTCTGGGATTTCTTCAGGTTCCGCAACGGTCTCTACCTCCATGGCTTCCTGCTCCTCTTCGGGCGCCTCAGGCACTGCGGCTGCTGCGGCTTCCATTGTCTGAGCAATGAAGTCACTGGGGATCTCCGTAGGAGTCTCCCGTTGTGGAGAACCTTGGTAATATCCGCTCGAAATGAACTGTGACCAGCAAGACGTGCATCGGGAGAAACATGCTGGAACGATGTTGTAGCATGCCGGGCATACCCTCATTCTCCGTCCATCCTCGTCTCTGCGTAGGTCTTCGGGTCGCCAATTCTTGATGACAAACTTGATTCCTTTGTCCATGTAGTGATGCCGAACCGTGTTCTCCCTGTGGGACTCCAGGACAGTCGTGAGGTCTCGAATGATCTGCTCCTTGCTTGTGTCGTGGGGTCCAGGAGGCATCTCGCAAAGCAATTCCATGATCTTGCTTGGCGTTCGGTATCTCTCGAACTCGGGAAGCAACGGTGATGCATTGTAGTCCAACACCAGCTCTTTCTCCAACCTTTCATCGTAGATCTTTTCCACCAGAGCGAAAGAGTGTGTATCTCGAGGATCAGGGACGCAAAACCATACCTCCTTGACGAAATGGAAAGGTATCGTTCGACCAACGATCATGATGCCGCTGTCTGTGATACGTCCATCCTCTCGTGCAAGATCTTGCGATGGGACATGAAGACCGCCAATGGCATGTGCTTGGCGTCTCGTCCATGTACTCGCATCTTGGTCGTTGCGTTCCGGTGATCGAACGGCGCAAACACCCCCCAATAGCTGTGGAGTCTGCCACCTTGGTTGCCTCGGAATTGGCGCCTATGGTCGCAGTCCCCGTCGGGGTCCTCCGAACCAGGCATGATGCCTTGCGTGACAATGGAATCCAAGTTGCGGCATGCCGTAGCGTGGAACGCACCTCCAAGACGTTGCAAGAGGGTCATAGATGGAGATATTGCTAACCTGTTCTTGTCCAACTGAAGCAAGTTGTTCTGGGGATCTGAATGCGCAGAGTGACCACTCGTAGCCCGAACTGCCCATGGCTTCACCCAGCCGTTGCATTGGTTCAGGTACCTCTGGCCATGTCGGCAATGGTCGTTGCTCTGGATCTCTGCGATCTGGTCCCGAACTGATACCAACATGTTCGAACCCGCTGATCCAAGAACTTCCGTGCCGGGGTCCTTCACTCTCACACCCAGGAACTGCAACCGAATCTTGGCCTTGTTGCGTTTCGTGGCTGCAATCATGTTCCCCTGGAACAATAGCTGAAGTCTTTCATTGTACACTCTCTTCTTCTGTTGATCATCGGTCCTTGAGACCCCTTCGGTGATGCGTCTGCTTTCATTGGTCCATAGTGGCTCATGCCTCACCAAGTCTTCGATCATCACCCATCCTCCTTCATCACATTTGATGACACTGTTGAATGCCACCTGGCACCTGTTGTCAAGCCATTCCGAGCCTGGGCGCCTGGCGATTCTGTGGCGCAAGTCAGACTGGATGCATGATAGCGCCCAATCCGCGTTCAATCTGCGCTGACGAGTGATGTTGCGAAGGACAACTTCGTTCACGATGTCCCACCGATTGTTGATGCAGCTTGCACCCTTGGTTGGGATCAGGTCGAGAATCCCGCACCGGATTGGCCTTCCGCCGCCGATGGATTCATAGCCTGGATTGGTGTAGCTATGAGTGTTTTCATCGTAAGCAAAGCTAGGACGGTCTCCTCGTTGAGGTAGGCGTCGGTCGCGATGGTCCGAAAGCTGCTCAATGATGTCCACCACTCGCTGGCTATTCTCTGGTCCCGATTCCTGCAGTGGTACGCCACAAGCATCATTTAGGCCCCGACGATTCTCCCCATCCGTGCAGAGATTGTGTTTGTTCTCATAACGGATCAAGACCACATCACCCCGTACGGCTTCGCCTCCGCGTCGCGGTCGGGCTTTGGCCTTTGGTCGTCGGTCCGAGGATGCAACACTCACATGATCTGTGGTGTCAACGTCCATTGGCTCAGCCTCTTGTGTAGGTACTCGACGTGGATATCGAAGAAGACTTTCCTTGATAATCTGGACGCCTCGAAGTACCAGATCCCGGGTTGCAGCATTTTCTGTGCAATTGGACAGAGTGTGTAGATCACTGCCACAAGCGACACAGAACGTGATGCGGTCGCTCCCGACTGACATTTCGCCCTGAGCGAGTACGCCAACATAGTCCTGAAGCTGCGTGACAAATCCTTCACGAATTGCATGCCTGGGATCAGGGCCTTCTGCACCTTGCTCTTCTTCGGGTTGCGCATCCACATCCACATCCTGTGCAGGTATTGGTGGAGCAACTGAGAACCCTGGATCGTCCGTGACGTTGTCAGCGGCCTGTGTCTCGTCGGTTCTCGCAATCTCTACAGGGTAGATATCACCATCGACGATCACTGTGAAATCAATCACGAGGTCAGCGGACATGTTGTTGACGATCTCAGCGACTGCTTCATTCTTCTTGGGCGGTGTCCTTTTGCGCGGGGAGTCAACCGTGATCAGCTCGATGGCTTCGGCCGACGCGTAGCGGAAGAATGACCTTTCGATTCCTCTCGCGCACGCATTTGCTCCCTCAAGGCCACCCCAATTCATGAAATGACTTGGGTGTCTCATTGCAATTGTAAGAAGCCCGAGCGCCAGCTCCACTGTGTCACCCAGGAGCTCTTCCTTGGGCAAGACTGACCCTCTGTAGCATTCTTGGCGCTCTTCTGGAGTCAAAAGCATCCTCATGAAACCAGCATAAGCGCAGTCCCCGGCATCGTAGTAGCAGATGTAGCATGTCTTGCCTTCGGAGTCGTACCCTCTGTCCCACGCCAACTGTTTGGCCTTTCCCCATGCCGCGTACTCGATGGCCTGACTGGCTGTGATTCGGAGACCACCGTAGTGAGAAACCGTCTTGCCGATGTTTTCATAGACCATCTCTGCACAAACTTTGAGGAACTCCTTGATGTCCACGCGAGGATCCACGAATTGAAGCCTCAGGTCATAAAGGTGCTTTGCGCAAGCCAAGGTGTACTTCTGGGACGTGATCAAGTCATTGAAGGAGCTGATTTGATGCTGCATCTTCAAGGCTGAAGTATGCGCGCACCCGATGCAGTGTCCAGGATACCCGTTTCCGGTCGGCTTGAAGAAGGCTTGTGCGTAGCACTCAGCCAACTTCATTGCTTCACATCCAGGGCAATAGAACGTTCTCCCTTTGACATAACCAGTGTTCAGGGTCGCATAGGTGTCGATCCTGAACCAGTAGTGCCTGTTGTCGTAGTAGGCTTCGGGAACGGTCATGGCGATGTCAAAATCCTGCCAGGTGACTGTGGACGATTCAGCGACCGTGTCACCCTGGGCACCCGACCTGATCTGTTGCTGCTGTTCCCCCGTAAACCATGTCTGCGAAATCTTGGTGGACGTCTTGACTTCACTCTTGTCCTCCCAAATCTCGACAAGCGACGGGTGAGCGACTGAGTCGGTTCGGACTGTTTCGTCCCATGAGCGAACTTTCGATGCCTCAACAAAGCACGTGGATACCATCTTCTCGCAGAACAGCTGCTTCTCGTAGATAGCGAGGCCCAATTTGAACCTGACCCGATTGTCCGGTGGTGGCACCTTTTCGACTGACAGTGTATGCACGCCTGACGACGCATGTTTCGCCTGGCTATACATTCTTGACCAAAACGAAGATCCATGAATCACCACGCATGCTCGGGCCCGCAACTCCAGTTCAATATACATTCCCAGCGCGTGGAAGCCGTTGAACATAGAAGCTTTCTGTCGAAGGTAATTGCTGGCTGCTCCAACGAACCGTAAGTCATGGTTGATGTTGACAATTGGAGGGCGCGTGGTACGCTTCCCTGCCGCAATGATGGGGTCAACGTACGTGACCTTGAGCTGTCGCTGCAAATCAGCACGAATCGCTGCTCCGTCTCCGACCTCACTCATCGGAAATGATATGTTCTCGATGAGGATCGCTTGGAGAGACAGATGGTAGTGCAACGTGACGGTTGCAAGCTGCTCTTCAGTCAAGCCATCCAATGTCTCATTCACAGATTCCAACGATCCCTTTGTGACTTGGAAGTTGTAGTTGGCACCTGCGGTGATCGACGGGCTCACAATGTAGATCTCACTCCATCCATGCATGACGAGATTTTCTCTCACTGTATGCGATGACCCTCTGGTCCTTGCGACCATGTCAAAGTCTTGGACGAGGATTGTGCATTGAGAGCGCATAGTCGCGGCATCAGGCTTGCCACCCATACCCAAACTATTGCGAAATCCGTTCAGCGTGTTCATGGTATTGATCCTTGCTTCTGCCGGAATTTCATCGTTGTCGACAAGATCGCTGTCTGCCTCGATCATCACTGCCGAGGTAAGCATTGGAGGAGAAGGAAGATGCACGCACGACACCAATGCCAATGCATGGTACAGCCGCGAATACATCCGTAACCACATCTTCGTGCTCAGCTTCACGTAGACCTTCAGGTTGAGACCCTTGTCGTCACTTTGAGAGACGGAACGAATCCTTGCCAAGTAGGTCACCAGTCTTCTGACGTAATGCTGAATCGGTGTGGTCCCCACGTCGTGGTTGGCCACGAACTTTGGCGTCTCATCAATGGTAGGTGGGTACTCGTCTTGATCACGGGTCGTCGCCAGCAAGCTCGAGCGACAGCCCTTTTCATCGATGTTGACATAATGGTACCAACTTTCCTGAGCGCCAGCGGGGATTGGAGCTTCCTCCCATGTCGGTTGCGATGGTTCCTCTTCCGGTTGCGAAGTCGATGGTTGTGGAGGAGGTGCCGCAGAAGAAGATGACGCCGATGCCGTTGCCTCGTCCGTCCTTGCCCTCTTTGGTCCGTGGCTAGGGGTGGCTCGAGGCTCGGTAGCGGATCCTTGTGGTTGTCCCGGCGTTCTCCCATGCTCAGGGTGCACGATTCCTTCCGGTTCGAGGTTGCTTGCCGTAGGCATCGCCACTCTCCCCGTTGAGTACACCCAGCTAGGATGCCGTTGAAGATTGGGCGGAAATAGGCCATCATCTTGCATAAGCGGACTTGGTGCCCCCATCTGTTGGAATTCTGCTTCCCATACGCTCAACGTGGCGCGTTTGGTAGAGCAGTCGACCACATACCCAGATTCAACTCCGCACTGATTCCAGGTGTAGCTACGGAACGCATCCGGCAATTGGAAACCGTTCCTGTCTTGATCTGCACATACCGCATCCACATGGTGCTTGAGGAAAGAATACGTGGTGTAGTCGGAATCAGGGAGCACATCGTTGGACCATCTGTAATGCGGGTGTCCAGTATCTGGATCAACCCATGATACATAGGAATGAAGCACGTGGAGACAGACACTGAACGCCTGGAGCGAGTTCATCGCAAAGGCGAGCGGATGTCCCATGCCTTGGGGCATTGTGCGCATCATCAAAGCCAGCTGGTGAACGTTGAGTGGCGTAGCGCCATCGTTGTTCGCTGCACATTCTTGGTTGTAGGTCCGTAGTCCGTACCCAGTGTGTTTTGCGAACATGTACATCAGCTTGCACACCCTACATAACGTAGGCTCCGCCAACAGGTCTGATTGGTCAGGTGCTCTACCCGACATAGGCAACTTGTGGTAGTAGTCCTGATTCACCGTATACCATTGTTGAATTCTCGTGTCCGTCACAGTCTGGTAGGGCGTCTCCACGGAGTTGATGAGAACGGCGAGGTTGTAGTAGCCGTCCGCACTGACGATGTTCCTTGTTGCA